>JAODAL010067727.1:0-17153 GCA_025379985.1 Phyllomedusa bahiana | reverse complement strand
ACACCGCCACGACCCCACACACAGTCACACCCCCGCCCACCATCATAATTCTAAAACCCACAACTTAAAATTTTCAAGAAAATTGTAATATAGGTTTATTTTTAGGGCGTTTCTAGAAAAAATTTTGAGATAAAAATGGATTAAATTTAGGGGAAACCCCCCTCCCTGGTGCTCACTGTGGACTTCATCATAAACTTGCCTCAAATTGCACCAAAATCCATGACCTGTTTCTACACTTTACACAATGGATACATGCGATGACCCCGGGGAGCAGAGCGGAGAGGCTGAGGGTCACTGTGATGTCACTGGGGCTCTGCCCTGCAACCTCCTTTTCCTGTGCAAAAAACCTAATGAAAAATAGTAAAATGTTGCAGATGTAGGAGGTGATGTTCCCGGGACGCACTCTGAGATGGTGTTGGTGTCTCCCTGCCCTGGGGTTGGCATGAGTTAGTGCACAAAATGAACCGAGACAGGGGGTTTTGGAAAAACAGCACCCCTTTTACTCCAGGTTAAATTTTAAAACCACAAATACCTTCTACAAGTTGTAAGGGCGCAAGTGTGGATCCACTGGGTCCCCGCAATGGGGACACAAACCCCCCGGGGGGCTGGGGCCCCCTAAGGCCCCCGAAGTAAGGGAAAACTTCTGCAAGGGGGGGGGATTTGGGCTCGGGGGACTCCCGGGTTCTACCCCGATGTGCCCCGTTTTACAAAAAGTCTTACACGGGGAGCAGGTGGAGGAACTTTGGGGGCCAAAAAAGGGGTCAAGGTAGGCGGCAGGCAAGAAATCTGTAGCAAAGAGTCAGAACCAGGAAACACCAGCAGCAGGTTACAAAGCCCAGTCAGAAGGGGGAAGGGAAAACCAAAAAATCGCCGCTCGGGGAGGCAGACCCTTATGAAAAGGGAATTAATAAAATCTAAGTATAACTGTTGTGGGGGAAACACATACTGTAATTTTCCTAGGCTTTACAAAATTTAAAAAAAATTTTTCTACTCCCCGGCCTCCACCCCCCGGGAGGGTGACCTAGCCATTTCTTGGAACCACGTCAGTTAGGGCAATGAAAAATAAAAGTGAAATCCGACAAACAAACACCTGGTCGATGACTCAAGGGGGAAACCAAACCCCTTTCTTCACCATTACATTATTACAGGATCCAGCGCCCCCCTTGTTGGGATCCCTTTTTCGGTTTCCCCCTTTTGTTCATTTTGGGGCTCGAAATAATGCCCCTGGCATCATCATGACTTTGGAGATCTCCCTGTTCTTTTAGAATATTTGTCTTATCTTTGTTTTTTCTCTCAAAACAATTCTTCTACATTTTAATTTAACAACAATTAAACCCAAATTTTTCTGTGTTCTGTTTGCTTCGTGTAGTCTTCCCCAGGACTCATCTCTGGGTTAGGTTTAGTACACTTTTCTCACTTGGATCACACACCTGAAGAGGGGGCCCATTATTGGGGAAATAATGGGGTATAACAGTGAAGAGATATGGGGTACAGTAGTGAAGATATATTGGGGTACAGTGCTGAGAAAGATAATGGGATACAGTACGGCTGAGATAATGGAGTACAGCACTGATTGAATGATAGAGTTCAGTACTAAGGACATAATGGGATACAGTATTGAGGGGAGGTGGTAAAAAACTGAAAAAGATAAGGGGATACAACTTTGGGGAAGAGATTTCTTTGGGGGTACGACTGGGGTGATAAGGGGGTCAGTAGATAGGAGATAATGGGATACAACAGTGAAGAGATATTAGGGTACAGTAGTGAGGAGATGATGGGGTGCAGTAGTGAAGAGATATTGGGGTACAGTACTGAGGTGATAAAGGGATACACTACTGATGGGATAATGTGGTACAATACTGAGAAGATGATGTTCTATAGTACTAATAAGATGATGAGGCACAGAACTGATGTGATGATAGAGTGCGGCACTAAGGATGTAATGGGATACAGTACTGAGGGGTGAGGGGTACAATGGGGGGGTAGGGTTCTGAAAGGGAATGAGGGGGTACATACTGAGGGGATGATGGGTACGTATGGGGGGATATGGATAAGTACTAGGATGAATGGTCATTACTGGGGGGGTATTACATATGGGGGGAATGGGGGTACAGTACTGGGGGGTTATGGGTCAGTACTGGGGGGTTGATGGGTAAGTACAAAGGAAATAAATACGAGAATAGGGCACAGTAATAAAAATAATAAAAAGTAATTTCTGATAATTATCAAACTAAAAAATTTAATTTTTTAAATTTAATACAAACATTTCTTATACAATAATAAAAAAAAAATTGAATCCCCCCAAAAAATCAAAAAAATATCTCTATAAAAATGATTTAAAATAATAGAATCTAAAAGTTTACTGAAATAACCACAAAATTGTTGTTTTAATTTTTAAATTTTTAATTTTGACTACATTACTTTTGAAAGTTTTTTTGCTGCTCTCACCCTTTATTATACATACGCAAGAGCGGCAACCACGGGGTTTTGTGGGACCTGTGGTCCTCCAAGCAGGATCGCCCCTGTTTCTATCACTGACATGCTATTTAATGACTTCCTTTTTCCAGCCTTCTAGGGCCTTTATACTTTTTTTGGGGGGAAACTAAGGGCCCCCTCAGTTCCATAATGCACCAAACACACAGGTGAGGGGCGGGGACTTTAGACGCCATTTATATTCGTACAAAAAACACTTTCATACATTCAGGCGCATTATACACTGAAAAATAGATGCAAAAATTCACTTCGATCACCTAGATCCATAAGCCTCCCCTTGTCCAACATCACTTTTAGTACCCAAAACATTGAGGGAAAATGGGAAAACCAGAAGTTAAGTACAAAATGCAACATCACTTCCAGCACCGAAAACATTGGAGTAAGGTAAAGAAACCATAAGTGATGTTGTTTGTGACGTGAGACATCATGTGCCATGACCTACATCGCTGCTAGTACCTACGAACACTGGGTAATATATGGAATCCAGAAGTGATATCAGATGTGACCTTGGACATCATGCAATATGTCTTACATCACTTCCAGCACACAAAAACATTGGGGTAAGGTAAGGAAACCATCAGTAACGTGAGACATGACGTCAGCAACATTTATCAGGTCTAGTACCAACGTTCCAATGTCACGTCTAGTAACCAAAAACAAAGGGGTAATGGAAGGAAACCATCAGTAACGTGAGACATGACGTCAGACAACATTTATCAGGTCTAGTACCAACGTTCCAACGTCACGTCTAGTAACCAAAAACAAAGGGGTAATGGAAGGAAACCATCAGTATCGTAGGGCATGATGTTGGTCAGTATGTATCATGTCCAACTACACTTTCAGTACCCAACAACATTGGGGTAACATAGGGAAACCATCAGTAACGTGGCCATGATGTTGATCATCATGCATCATGTCCAACTACACTTCCAGTACCCAACAACATTGGGGTAACATAGGGAAACCATCGGTAACGTGGCCATGATGTTTGTCATCATGCATCATTTCCATCTACACTTTCACCACCCAACAATATTAGGGGAACATAGGGAAACCATCAGTATCGTAGGGCATGATGTTGGTCATCATGCATCACGTCCAAGTACACTTCCAGCACCCAACAACATTGGGGTAACATAGGGAAACCATCAGTAACATGGCCATGATGTTGGTCATTGTATATCACATCAGACATTACCTCCAGTTTCAAAAACATTGGGTAATGTAGGAGAACGTGGGGCATAAAGTTGGACATCTTGTGTCATGTTCAACGTCCCTTCTAGTACCCAAAACTGTTGGATAATGAAAGGAAACCATAAGTGATGCTGGTTAGGACATTGCTCATCATGAGTCACATCTGACATCACTTTCCGTCCACAAAAACTTTGGGGAAATGTAGAGAAACCGAAAGTGATGACGAAGATCACAGCCCCCCAAGAATCAACCTGGGTGGTGGGCCCCGAGTACCAGCTCTAAGAATCCGTTTTAGTGGTAGGCGCCCAGGCACCCCCGTCTGACACTGAATGGAGTGCACTGGTAACAAAAAGCTACTGGGTTTCTTAATGTGAATTTGGTGGTTGCACCGTCCAAGAAGAGGCAAGCGAATGGTTAAGTTCACGCCGCACCTTTCTTGCCTTTCGTAAATGCTAATCGCTCAGCACATCTGGTGGTAAAGTTTCTCCACAGAATAAGGACATTGCACAGACTGAGAGCACCAGGCAAGCAACACGGGGAGAGCATCGGATTAGTAATGGGTGTAAGACAAATGTATGCATACATCTGTCACCGACTACACAACAGAACGCCAGACTCCTCCACGTCTCAAGGAGGCAAGAGGAAGAATGCGTTTGTGTTTGGTGCCTGTAAGTATGAAGTGACCCCCAGGAAGTCCTCTCAATATGTTGTTCAGAGCAGGAGCAGGTGGCAGATATTTTTGTCAGCTTCTTGCAATAATCCACTTTTCTTTGATTTCGATGTAGGAAAGGAACGAAGGAACCAGGTGAGAGATGAGGGAGGAAGGTAGCAGACAGAAAACCAACGCTTCTCCTGCTGGAAGGAATCCTGCCCTGTATCTGACACAGAGTTGTAGGCAAAAGCTACAGAAGTTTACACACAGCATCTCACAACAGTCACTACACCCCTCACATTTTTGTAGATATTGGGGCACATTTATCAATGGTGTCTAACTGTGAGTTAGACTAGACGGTCTTATAAAATCTGGTTAAGGTTCGAACTGTCTAGTCTCACTTTGTACCACCCTTAAGTTGGCTTATTTTTACACCACTAATTGCAACAAAATTCGGGCACATCTTGGGTGTGTTAAGTCATGCCCCTTTTTATTGAAACCACACCTACTTTACCTAGACCACACCCCTTTGTCGGGCGAGGCACCGAAGTGTCTGAAAACTGTCTAAAACACATAGTAAATATGGTTTAAAGCATGAAATACTTTATTTTTGGCACAAATTGTGCTAGAATTCGAGTGCAACCGCCTTGATTAAAGGGGTTTTGCCACAATCTCATTTTATATCTCCTGTATCCAGCTCTTCAGCTCTGTGTGATCAGAAGGGGGCGTGTGTGATTTATTTGAATTGCATATTATGTGACCCTGCAGAATGACATCACCAGGCCTTTCCTCTCTTTCATCAAATAAAGGTCTGACTATGTATAGAGCTGTAAGTAGCTACACTGTAGCTCAGAGGTAAAACTTCTGCCTCCAGGTACAAAGGTCCTCGGTACAAATCCCTGCAGGAACCAAACCTGTGGATTTTATTTCTCTTTATCAATGCACAGACCTGATTGAGGTTTCTTTTTTATTTATTTGCACTGTTTGACTAATTACTAAGGAGGACAGAGGATGGGAGTAGAATGACAGCACCTGGGGTGTGAACACTCGGTAGCTGCCTGAGAGGAGAGGTGATGTCTGACCAGGAGTGAGGAGCGCTCAGCCCTGGTCGTATCCCCTGGAGATGAGCTGTAAACAATAGATCACTAAAGGAGCAGCTAAAAGAAAAACAGTGCAGAATTTTTAATAATGATGAATGGTGAAAATGTTTATTATTTAATTTACAAACTTCCCACGTCAATTTTACTTCGTGGCAAAACCCCTTTAATGTGCCCCAATGTCTTCTATCTTTTCATGGGACAACACTGAAGATCGGACGATCTGATACAATGTAAAGTAGTCAGTGCTCGTCTTGTATCACAGGGGAATGTGGTGCCCTCAAGATAACTCAACACAACCATCAATGTCTAAACCACTGGCAACAAAAGTGAGTACACCCCTAAGCGACAACAAAAGTGAGGACACCACTAAGTGACAACAAAAGTGAGTACACCCCTAAGTGACAATAAAAGTGAGTACACTCCTAAGCGACAACAAAAGTGAGGACACCACTAAGTGACAACAAAGTGAGTACACCCCTAAGTGACAATAAAAGTGAGGACACCCCTAAGTAACAATGAACAAATTGTGCCCAAAGTGTCAGTATTTTGTGTGACCACCATTATTTTCCAGCACGGCCTTAAAGGGGATGTATCGCTTCCTTAGTTCGGCTGATTCACACTGCTCTCAGCTTCTCAGCTCTGGAAATGCAGGGGCGTTTCTTCCCCTCCCAGCTGGGTGACATCATCCCCACCTGCCCTGTTCATGCTGGCTCCCGGGACTCCCCCCCCCCTCCTCCCTCTCTGAGTCCACATGTCACTGTGTATTTCCCTATGCAGTCTTATTTTGTAAGAGCTGTATACATACCACAGGCTGCATTCAATCTAGACTGAGCAACTGAACTCTTCTCACAGCTGGAGATGCTCTATGAACGGCACAGATCTCGCTTCTATGCAGGAGAGTTAGGCACCGGGACAAAACTGTTATGTTTTCTCATTGTAGAATCTGTTGCAGTCTGTTTCTGCTGGGTGTGGAGAGAGAAAATGCTATGGCCCCTAACTCTGAGTCAGGCAGGGATCGACACAAATTGTGCTGTTTCCTGATTGTGTAAGCCCTTCAGTGTAATTCTGTTTCTTCTGCCTGTATAAAGTGAAAATGTGCCGGTCCCTTACTCTGAGTGAGAGACACAGCTCTATGAATTTGACCGGGGGCTGTACAGAATGTAAATGAGCTCTCAGCTAGTGAAATGCAAGGAGCAGGGATCCGGAGGGATTCGACCAGGACTGGATATCAGTGTAAACAAAAACACAAGATAAGGGAGACAGTGAAAACAAGACAGCTTTGCTGATGACATCCAATTGCAAAGTTGCTTGTTTTCACTGTCCTCTTATTCTTAAGACCATTTAATGAAATGATAAAACCCCTTTAACTCTCTTGGGCCTGGAGGTCACTAGAGCTTCACAGGTTGCGGCTGCTGGAATCCTCCTCCCTCCTTCATGACGACATTACAGAGCTGGTGGATGTTAGAGACCTTGCGCTCCTCCACCTTCTGTTTGAGGAGGCCCCACAACTTCTCCATAGGATTTAGGTCTGGAGACGCTTGGTCAGTCCAGCACCTTTACCCTCATTCTCTTTAGCAAGGCAGTGGTGGTCTTTGAGGTGTTTGGGGTCATTATTATGTTGGATATTGCCCTTTGGCCAGAAGGGAGCGGATCATGCTCTGCTTCAGGATGTCACAGGACATGGTGACATTCGTATTTCCCTCAATGAACTGTAGCTCCTCACAGCCGGAGTACTCATGCAGCCCCAAACCGTGACACTCCCACCACCATGACTGACTGTAGGCAGACACACTTGTCTCTGTACTCCTTACCTGGTTGTCGCCACACACACTTGATACCATATGAACCAAATAAGTTTCTCTTGGTCTCATCACAGGACACGGTTCCAATAATCCCTGTCCTTGTCTGCTTGTCTTCAGCAAACTGTTTGTCGGCTTTTTTGTGCATCATCTTTAGAAGAGGCTTCCTTCTGGGATGACAGTCATGCAGACCAATATAATGCAGTGTGCGGCCTGTAACTGCCTGTAACCTCTGCAACAATGCTGGCAGCACTCATCTTTGGATGTGACGCTGAGCACATGCACTCAGCTTCTTTGTTCGACCATAGCGAGGCCTGTTCTGAATGGAACCTGTCTTGCCAGTATTGCTGTCCAAAAAAATGAAATACAAAATGTCAAAACAAAGTAATATAGTAGCTAAGGTTGGAAAACTGCACAGGTCCATCAAGTTCAAACTATTTAAAAAAAAAAAAGAATAAATGACTTTTTTACTGGTTTGACCGCTGGTCATGATGGGAGATAGACATCCTGGTCAGCAACTGGTTATTTCTCTAGGCTTACTATCCCATTGAAAACAATGTGTGATAGGTGCAGATCCCATCATTGGAATCAATAGGAGAGTCCCAACCACTTCTCCCTTTTGAATGGCTAGGTGCTGTTCCTACCTCTAGGACCTAAATCTACCACACATTGGCTTCAACATGAGAGTTCTGATCCCCTCTTTGTTCAAAATGGAGAACTTTCATGGCTCGTTCTCAAGATGGGACCCACATCTAACACACATTGATTATAAATGGAGAGTCCCAACCACTTTTCTGGTCAAAATTAAGGGGTTCAGGGTTTGTTTTAAAATAAGCAGGGGACCCAGAGGGAGAACCCACAACTTCCAAACATTCATTTCAATGGCAGAGTCCCAACTACTTCAAAACAGAGAGGTTTCTGTCATACGTTGATTAGAATAGGAGTTTCCCAATTACTTCTTTGTTCAAAATGAAGTGGTTTTGGGGCTTGTTTTCAAGATAAGTGGGGGAACAAAAAGTAAGCCCACAACTACCACACATCGATTTCAATGGGAGGGTCTTGACCAATTCTCCATTCAAATGGGGTATCATACTTGAGAATGGTTGGTGTCCTACCTCTGGAACCTGAACCTATCACATATAATAATGGCCACTTCTGACCACTTCTCCATTGAAAATTTAAAAGATTTAAGGGCTCGTTCTAGACCTAGATATGGGTCCTAGAGGTTGGTCTTAAACCTACCACACATTAATTGTAATAGGAGAGTCCCAACCACTTCTTCATTCAAAAAGGAGAGATTTTGGGGCTTGTTCTCTAGATGGGATCCAGACCCATCTCAAACAATTATTATAATGGGAGAGTTCCAACCACTTCTTTGTTCAAAACAAAGCAGTTTAGGGGCTCGTCTTAGCGATAAGTCCAGGTGCTAGAGCTGGGACTACAACCTACCAAACATTAATTTCAATGGTTGCAACATTGATTATAATGGCAGAGTACCAACGACTTCTCCATTAAAAAAGGGGGTTTCAGGGCTTGTTCTCAAGATAGGTGTGGGTCCCGAAGGGGGGACTCACAAATGCCACACATTGAGTCCGGACCACTTCTCCATTTAAAATGAAGAAGGTTTTGGTATTTATCCTCTAGATATGAATGTGTCCCACCTCCAGGACCTGAAACTACCACACATTGATATCAATATACCCCATCTCTGTTCAAAATGGAGGGTTTCAGGGCTCGTTCTTGAGATGGGACCCACACCCGTCACACATTGATTATAATGATATAGTCCCAACCACTTTCCCATTAAAAACAAAGAGGTTTAGGGGCTCTTTCTTTAGATCACGAGGAGCCTAGAGTTGTGATCTGAACCTACCACACATTGATTTCAATAAGAAATTCAAAACTCCTTTCACAGTTTAAAACAGAGAGGTTTAGGGGCTCATCCCCGAGATAAACAAGGGACAGAGAGGTGGGACCCACAACAACCACACATTGATTTCAATGGGAAAGCCCTGACCTCCGTTCTGTTCAAAAGGAGAGGTTCTGGGGCTTATTCTGTAGATGAGAACCACACCTATCACACAATGATTATAACCAGAGAGGGACCCAACCGTTCAAAAGGAAAGCATTTTGGGCATATTCTCGGGATAGGTGGGGTTCCACCACTGAAACCTGAAACTATAGGAGAGTTCTGACCGTTTCTGCGTTTAAAACAGAGAGGTTTCAGGGCTTGTTCTCGAGATTGGACCCACAATCCCACAAGAAAGGCCCAATCACCTCTCCAGTGAATAAAAAGGGGCTTTGGGGCTTGTTCTTGATATAGGTGGGGGTCCCAGAGGGAGGACCCACAACTACCACTCACAAATTTTAATAGGAGAATCCTAACTACATTTCCATTCAAAACAGAGTTTTTAGGGTTCATCGTCTAGATAGGTGCAGGTCCTAGCTCTAGGGCATGAACCTACCACACATTGAATTCAATAGGAGAGGCCTGACCACCTCTCTGTTCAAATCAGAAAGGTTTTGGGTCTCATTCTCTAGATGGAACTTACACCTATCATACATTGATCACAATGGGAGAGTCCTGACCACTTCTATGTTCAAACCGATCTAGAGATCGGTGTGGGACTTAAACCTACTCACACACTGATTTCAGTGGGAGAGTCCTGACCACTTCTCGGTTTAAAATGAAAAGATTTTAGGGCTCATCCTCAAGATAGGTGTGGGACCCAGAGCTGGGATCCACAACTAACACACATTGATGTCAGTGGAGGAGTTCAAATACCCTCTTTGTTCAAAACGGAGAGGTTTTGGGGCTCGTTCTCAAGATAGGACCCAAACCTACAGTGAAGGAAATAAGTATTTGATCCCTTGCTGATTGTGTAAGTATGCGCCTTTTTTCGTATGGGGCTTACACTGTCAGCTGTTTGCCACGTGTGACTTTTGGCGCATTGCGGCATTTTGATGTCCGTGAGTGTGCGCCTTTTTGCCGGCTGGTGGCGTCAGATTTGCATTGTTCGAACTTTCGTCATTCGTGGACGACAAAAGTTCATTGCATTGATGTGTGTGAAAATGTGAGGACATTGCCTGGCGCTGGGCAAATGCGCCCTCTTTTTATTTATTGCTCCGGGGGACAGTGCAGAAAATCGTCCAGTACTAATTTCTTGATGCTGGTTGAAGTTGTAGATCGTTCGCCAATTGTGTGAGCTCTGAAATGTAATGTTGCTCCCAGCTATGCTAAAATGCCAAATGCACCTAATTTACGAATGAAACATGAAAAAAACTTTGAGATTCTTAGTTCACACTTTTTTTGTGCAGAACTATACGTTGTATTTGGCAATATTGCTTTTAAATTATATAGGGAGGAAGGGATGCCTCCATTTTGGTTTTCTGCACCCCGCCCACTTTTCACCGGCTGTTATATAGGTGCAGCTTGCAGGGTTGGTGTGTTTTTTTTTGTTTTTTTTTTTTCTCTGGATAATGGAGGTCGGTTGACCCAATGAGAGGCCTGAATTTGGCTCTTTTGAGAGGTAAAGATAGAGTAGGACCACCCGCCTTGAGATCACGTTGTAAGTTCGTGGGTGGCTTAAGCATTTTTGGATCAAAACGTGTGAACTAAGAATCTCAAAGTTTTTTTCATAATTTACGAATGCGCACCAAAAGCAAATACGAATGCCAGAAAAGGCGCATAAGCATGCGCCCCAATCCATACATGCGCCCCGAAGACAACATGCGCTCCAAAACAAACCTACGCGCCGTTACCAAATGCGTAGAACTAAGGAAAGCGCCTAACTTTGAAGTATACAAGCCGGAACCCCAAAACAGGCGCCCCAAACAACACACTTCCCGAAAAAGGCGCAACACCTAAAACATTCCGACAGACGCAAATACAAACACTTTACAAAACAAGCGCAGAACATAATAGGAAATACATTACGAGTGTACGATACTTTATGCCGCATTTAAACTGGCGTACGGACGCCACATTTGGGACATGTCGTCCAAAGTCTATTTTTTTTATATTTTATAGAGCTGGCCCCCACAATGTGACAACTCCTCCCCGGACCCTAAGGGCATGTCCCCACGGCACGGGTTTTCGGCCAGTTTTTCAGGCGGTTTGCGGTTTTGCAGACCGCCTGAAAAACCGCCTGAAAGTGCTCTATGGAAAACTCATGCAGCAGTCCCCACTGTCCCCACTGCAGCAGTCCCCACTGTCCCCACTGCACGGGCTTTCCGCCCGGCGTTTTTTTCGCTCAAAAGACATTGAGCATGTTCATTCATCCGTCCGGTTTCTGGATGGAATATGAACACCTCAATGGAAGGGGGGACGGCACACAAACCGGACCAATAACGGCCGGATAAACCGACCGGTATTTGTCCCTGCAGTGTGAACGCACCCTAAAAACCTGAAAAAACAAACATTTTCGACTCTGATGAGAACGAACTAGAAGGAATCCACTCCACGGCTTTATTATCTCTGCTGCGGATAAAAATAATCTGAGGGAAGAAGTGATGCGCCGCAGATCTCAGTCCATCTTTCCACAGAAAACCCATCTGCTGAGGAATTAGTATTCTGAATTTAAAACAAGAGACAATATTGGCTGTTTCGTCGGCAGTTTATTAACCTTTCAAATCCAGGAGTCATTAATAAAACATTAAAGGTACGAGACTCGCGTCCGCGTCTGAACTGCAGCGGAGAATCAGCTCGCATCATTTTTCGGGAGGCGTCAAGATAATAAAACACTCATTAAACTTATTCTCAAGTAGAAGGTTTGTAATCTCAGCAAAAGGAGGATCAGGACACAGGAGTCACTGATACTATGTATCATCACGTTATCATGATTATAGGAAGAAATGAAGACTCTTGGCTTCACACTCTGCTATGTACTATGAGAAGACAACCTCTATAGTGAGAGGAGCAGGTAGTCAGAGTGACCCCATGTCCCTCATGGGTGGACTAAGACTCCTCATAGCTCCACCCACCCAGAGTGTTAGCCAATCAGAGAGACGGGGCAGGGCACCTTCTGCTGAGGCACCACAATGAAAGTCTCAGAACCCTGTACCTGCGAAATGCACGAATGAGGGATCCTACTGGGATCCATGTTACAATATATGGACTAATTTGGTATTTTATAGTACAATGTAATGCAGCAGTGTGGTAACACATTCTATATGGGACCAGGGGGACTTATAGTAATTAGGGCCCACATCATGTGATCACTTACTGCTTAAAGGAGATTTTTGGGCCATGGTTCAATACCCTTTGCTTTTGCAAGAAAGAAAGAAAGGAAGGAAGAAAGAATTCCCATCAATGCCCCTGATGAAGCGCTGGTTCTGGCGCGAAATGCGTAGGGTTCCTTCATATTTTAAAATTGTGAGAGCTAAATGCCACATAATTTTTAAACAATAAATTTAACATTTTTATAGCCCATAAGTGTTTGGCACATATTACCGACGAGCGCCGTAGTCCCTTTTTCTATTTGTATCTAGATAGATAGATAGATAGATAGATAGATAGATATGTACAGATAGATAGATAGATAGATAGATAGATATGAGATAGATAGATAGATAGATAGATATGTGATAGATAGATAGATATGAGATAGATAGATAGATAGATAGATAGATAGATAGATACATACATACATACATACATAGATACATAGGTGATAGATAGATAGATAGATAGATAGATAGGTGATAGATAGATAGATCGATAGATAAATATGAGATAGATAGATATGAGCTAGATAGATATGAGATAGAGAGATAGATAGATAGATAGATAGATAGATAGATAGATCTGAGATAGATAGATAGATAGATAGGAGATAGATAGATAGATAGATATGAGATAGATAGATAGATAGATAGATAGATAGATAGATAGATAATAGATAGATAGGAGATAGATAGATAGATAGATAGATAGATAGATAGATAGATAGATAGATAGATAGAATTGTCTCTTAATCTCAGAGAAGACTGTATAGTTTATATACAAACAGCACCTTGTTGTGGTGGCAGCTCAGGGATGTAATCTTCATTACAGCAGGATTCTGCCCTTAAGCTGCCATTAAGGAGCTGACAGTAAGTGCACTGCGACAAGAGATATTCCCCGCGTCCAGATTCTCGGTAACAGCTGCTTTACAGGAATGGTTTTTCTCATTTTGACATTCATGGCAAAATTTTCCTCTAAAACATTTCTGAATATATTTTCCGTGCAGCCGGAGCACGCAGGGAGCATAAATCCTGCCGGAGTGTGTGTCAGCAGAGAGCGCGCACACCTGGCCCATAGAGCGGCAAACCCAGAAGAGCTGTGCCCAGAGCTCTGTACAAATGGCGGCAATAACTCAGCCTGCAAAGGTCAAGATCATGTCCAGAGCAAGGAGAAGGGGGCGACGACTCCAAATGTGACAACATGGTGTCCAGCGAGCGCTGCCGCAACCTCCGACAACAGGCACCGAGGCCAACAGAACGGGCACCGGGTGTGGGCATCAGAACAGGCACCGGGTGTGGGCATCAGAACTCAGCGCCAGGTGTGGGCATCAGAACTCAGCGCCGGGTGTGGGCATCAGAACTCAGCACTGGGTGTGGGCATCAGAACTCAGCGCCAAGTGTGGGCATCAGAACTCAGTGCCAGGTGTGGGCATCAGAACTCAGCGCCGGGGGTGTGGGCATCAGAACTCAGGGCCGGGTGTGGGATCAGAATCAGCGCCGGTGTGGGCCTCATAACTCAGCGCCAGGTGTGGGCATCAGAACTCAGCGACAGGAGTGGGCATAAGAACAGGAACCGGGTGTGGGCATCAGAACACAGCGACAGGTGTGGGCATCAGAACTCAGCGCCAGGTGTGAGCATCAGAAACCCGGGCCGGGTGTGGGCATCAGAACAGGCACCGGGTGTGGGCATCAGAACTCACGCCGGGTGTGGGCACAAAACAGGCCTGGGGTAAAAACGCGGTGTGGGCATCAGTACTCAGCGCCAGGTGTGGGCATCAGAAACTCAGGCGGGTGTGGGCATCAGAACAGGGCCGGGGGGTGGGCATCAGAACCCGGCGCCGGGTGTGGCATTTAGAACTCAAGCGCCGGGTGTGGGCATCAGAACTCAGCGCCGGTGTGGGCATCGAACTCAGCGCCCGGGTGTGGCATCAGAACACACGTGGTGGTTGGGCAAACAGAAACTCAGCCGGGTGTGAGCATCAGAACTCAGCGACAGGTGTGGGCAACAGAACTCAGCGACAGGGTGGGCATAAAATCAGGCACGGGTGTGGGCATCAGAACTCAGCGCCGGGGGTGGGCACCCGAAATCAGCCGGTGTGGGCCCTTCAGACCCGGGCGGGTGTGGGCATCAGAACTCAGCGCCGGGTGTGGGCATCAGAACTCAGCGCCGTGTGTGGGATCAGAACTCAGCGCCGGGTGTGGGCATCAGAACCCGGGCCGTGGGTTGTGGGCATCAGAACTCAGCGCGGTGTGGCATCAGAACTCAGCGCCGGGTGTGGGCATCAGATCTCAGCGCCAGGTGTGGGCATCAGAACTCAGCGCCAGGTGTGGGCATCAGAACTCAGGCGCCGGGTGTGGGCATCAGAACTCAGCGCCACGTGTGGGCATCAGAACTCAGCGCCGGGTGTGGGCATCAGAACAGGCGCCGGGTGTGGGCATCAGAAAGCAGTGCCGGGTGTGGGCATCAGAACTCAGCGCCAGGTATGGGCATCAGAACTCAGCGCCAGGTATGGGCATCAGAACTCAGCGCCAGGTATGGGCATCAGAACTCAGCAGCGGGTGTGGGCATCAGAACTCAGCAGCGGGTGTGGGCATCAGAACTCAGCAGCGGGTGTGGGCATCAGAACTCAGCGCCGGGTGTTGGCATCAGAACTCAGCGCAAGGTGTTGGCATCAGAACTCAGCGCCGGGTGTGGGCATCAGAACAGGCAGCGGGTGTGGGCATCAGAACTCAGCGCGGGTGCAAGATGGGTGTGGCATCAGAACTCAGCGCCTGGTATGGGCATCATAACTCTGCCGCGGTTGTGGCATCAGAACTCAGCAGCGGGTGTGGGCATCAGAACTCCGTTCCGGGTGTGGGCATCAGAACTCAGTTCCGGGTGTGGGCATCAGAACTCAGCGCCGGGTGTGGGCATCAGAACTCAGTGCCGGGTGTGGGCATCAGAACGCAGCCCCAGGAGTGGGCATCAGAACACAGCGAGAGGTGTGGGCATCAGAACTCAGCGCCGGGTGGGGGCATCAGAACTCAGCTGCGGGTGTGGGCATCAGAACTCAGCGCCGGGTGTGGGCATCAGAACTCAGCGCCAGTGTGGGCATCAGAAACTCAGCGCGGGTGTGGGCATCAGAACTCAGCGCGGGTGTGGGCATCAGAACTCTGCAACAGTTCGGGTGTGGGCATCAGAACTCAGTGCCGGGTGTGGGCATCAGAACTCAGTTCCGTGTGGGCATCAGAACTCAGCGCCGGGTGTGGGCATCAGAACTCAGCACCGGGTGGGAACCCCCTTACCGACCATGATGTATGGCTGAGTCAGATGTCAGTCAGGGGTTAAAGGAGGTCACTGGTTTACTGCAGACACCTGACTCTCTGGACCATCGGGGTGCACCATGCCTGACCAACCCTTCCAGACAGAGGCGTAACATCAAGCTCTTGGGCCCTAGACCACCCAAGCCCTGGCATAGCAAATACAATTAAAAATGACAAGTAAGATATTGTAGTTCTCTAGATGTGAGATGAAGCTTGTGAATGGCCGGGCGGACAGATCTCACTTTACTTCAGCGGCCGCTTATCTATTTATACTCTTATTACAAATAATAAGTAATGACATAATGATTGCTATTGTTCTCCAAACAGGGATAGATGTGGCCCAACCCTCTTCATTGGGCCTACAAGCAAAATGGAGGGGAACACACAGTCCTCTTTTACTTCACTGGAGAGGTTTGTTTTTTTATATATTTACCAGGTGCTGCTGATAAAACTTACACTTCTAAGGGTGCTCTCACACATTGCGTTTTTTGGCGCGGTTTTTTTAGTTTTAAAAAATGTGGAAAAAATCGCAATTTTTTTGTGCGCAATGTACACATTAACTGCTGTGCCTTCTGAAAAAAAATGTTTAAAAAAAACCCATCAAAAAACGCCCCCCAAAAGCACTGTGTAAAAGCCCTTAAGTTGGATGTCAGGGACTTGGGAAACTAGAACTTTTTTATAAAAAAAGGGGGGACTTAAACCTCCATAGGAAAAAGAATTTTCTGGGGGCACACAACCCTCCCCTTTTGTTTCAGCAGTCAGAGTGCAGGTCAAGACCCGGTCAGCAGGAGGAAAACCTGTATTTTAGCTGCAGGTCACGGCCCCCCAGTGAGAAAACCTTATTTAGCTGCAGGGCATGACCGGGGAAACAGTGAGGTCCGTATTCAGTGCGGTCACATGACCGTGGCAGCAGTGAGGAATCCTGTATTAGTGCAGGTCAAAGACCGTCACAGTGAGAAAACCGTTTCAGCGCAGGTCCATGACCCGTCAGAGTGAGAAAACCCGTATTCCTGCGGGACATGACCCGGGCAGCAGTGAGAAAACTGTATTCAGTGCAGGTACATGAACCCGTCAGCAGTGGAAAATCCTGTATTCAGCTGCAGGTCACATGACGGGGCAGCAGTGAGCCTGTTTCGCTGCAGGTCCTGACCCTGGTAAAAAGTGAGAATCCTGTATTTAGCTGCAGGTCCATGACCCGGGGGCACAGTGGAATCGTATTTGCTGCAGGTCCCCATGACCCCTAAAGCAGTGGGGAATTGTATTCAGCTGAGGTCCAAAAGACCCCGGGGCAGCAGTGGGAAACCGATTTAGTGGGGCCAAAGTCGGGGGAGCAGTAAAATCCGTATTCAGCTGCAGGTCACATACCCGGGCAGAAATGAGAAAGATCCT
>JAODAL010067726.1:0-17154 GCA_025379985.1 Phyllomedusa bahiana | reverse complement strand
AGGGATTATTGGCCCCTTTCTTCCTGCCAAGTAGCTGCTGATGCCCTCCTCAAATTGTTCATCCTCGCTATATAGTAGCGCTGAGCCCAGCCACATAGTAGATCTCTGGCTGAGGGAACCGGATGTGACAGAGGCGGGTTGAGGACAGGTGGGGCCGCTGACCTGCTCCCGGGCCATGCCAACTAAGGGTTGTGTCTGACTTTTTCCACCGACTCTTGGCTGGGATTGTCAGAAAATCATCTTCGAGGAAGTGGATGACCTATTTCAACCAATAAAGTACCCTTGGATTGCTAGTAAAGTACACGGGCTGAGATGACAGCGGCAGTTTTTGGCCTCACCGAGTGACCCCTGCTGCGACGCCCCCTTGCTGTGCTGCAACTCGGGCCTTGAATGTTTGTGCCCTGACACTCGCAGGTGAAGAGCCTGCCACCTCTCGTCTGACATACTGTTTGTTCTAAAATGTCAGCACTGTTTGATGAAGATATCTGTATATGATAAATACACCCCCTGTATTTGATGCCAAATGAACCCAGTAAAACAAGCTTGGTAACCCTTGGTATATAAATTGCGCTCCCACAAAGGGGCGGGAAAAAAATTAACTTGTATGTGCTGTTTAGTGATTTTACTGAATATAAAAGCACAAACAGGCTTAATTAACCTTCGATATGAATTATGCTACAGAATTTCTTCTGTGGCGGTGAAAAAACAAAGTTTCTTTTACTGAGTACAACTGCAAAACAACGCTTACTTAACCCCTGGATGTAAAATTGCGCGGAAAGAATTGAGCAACCCAAACAAACTAGCTTTTTTAGCGTGTTTACAATGGCGTGTTTTTTTACGCCACACAACAAGAGATAAAATTGTAATTAACCTTCGCATGTGAATTATGCTACGGGAAAAAAATGAAATTATATTTTGGCGTTGAAATGACGGTTTCTTGGGATCACCACAGCTGAAAAAACAACGCAAATTTAAAACCCCTGAATGAAAATTTGCGCCAAACAATTGAGCCACCACAAAACTAGTAGCTTTGTAGCGTGTTACAATGGCGTGTTTTTTTACGCTACACAACAAGAGATTAAATTGAGTTAACCTTCGCTTGTGAATTATGCTTAAGGAAAATGTATATTTTTTGGCGTTGAAAATGACGGTTTCTTGGGATCACCACAGCTGAAAAACAACGTTTAAAATTAACCCTGGATATAAAATTGCGCCAAAGAATTGAGAAGCCAAAAAGGGAAGTGGTATTTGTATTGTAAAAACGCTGTTTCTTTAAATGAATACAACATGAACTGGCTTAGATCCTCCTTGGATATTTAATGTGCTGTGAGCAGATAGGATTTAAATGTATATGCAGCTACAGTGGGCGCACACTGGACTTTAGATCCAATACCCCAAAAAATCAGAAATAGAACGTTAAGAGAAGCAGTCTCTGAGACAAGCTGAGACACCCCACAAAAATCGCTGTATAAAAAGCAGTTCTTCAGTAACAATCAGACGCGGCAGCACCTTCCCTGATCAGTACAGTGAGAGTGGTATGAGCTCCCAGCGTCGCGCCTGGACTTATATAGTGCGGTGACGTCACAGAATCCCGCCGGTCTCTGATTGGCTTCATCTCTGCACATCTCATGCAGGCTATGCCCTTCTTCCTCCCATTGCTTTGCCCCATGTAGCGCCATGGCTCGCAGCCATTTTATCAATCAAAAGCACACTTCGTTCACCCGAAGTCCCCCCAAACTTCGACTTCGTTCAGAACCGAAGTTTTCCTGAAATTCTAAACGAATTCCACTTCGTTAGAATCAATTCGCCCATCTCTAGTAGTCACCACAGGTGAATTGATAGGTGCCAAAAAATACCTTTTATTATCCGTTTTACATTTCAGATACATGTTTTTTTTCACTTTTGCCGTCCAGATTTGTTGATAGAGCCACCTTGCTTTTTAAATTTGAACCCAGCAATTTGTAGTCCCCCACAGGTGAATTGAAAGGTGCCAAAAATCCCTTTTTTATTATCCGTATACTTTTCAGATATGTTTTTTGCATTTTTTGGCCCTGCCAGATTTGTTGATGAGCCACCTTGCATTTAAAATTTTGAATCCAGCAATTTTTTAGTCACCACGGGTGAATTGATAGTACCAAAAATACCTTTCATTATCCGTAACTTTTCGAACGTGTTTTTTCACTTTTGCCCAGTCCAGACTTGTTGATGAGCCACCTGCAGTTAAATTTTAATCCCAATTGTGTAGTCCCCCACAGGGTTTGATAGGTCCCAAAAATCCCTTTTTATTATCCGTTACATTTCAGATACGGTTTTTTGCACTTTTGCCCAGCCACTTTGTTGATAGAGCCCCCATGCAGTAAAATTTAAATCCAAAAATTTTTGTTTTATTTGAGGGATTTGGAATAGCTGTTTTTTGCTGTCTTTAATAAGAGACTTCCCAAAACTTTTCCATCCCCCCAAATGTTATCTTTCAAACAGGGAGCGAAATGCAGGGGGGTAAGCAGCAAAGGGGGGGTAGGACAGGGAGGTAGAGGTACAAGAAGGTGCCCTCCAGGCTGGCGACAAACCAAGCCACGGATTTCGGTTGCAGGACCTTCAGGCCTGTCATCTCGGGGGCAGGGCCCTGTAAATTCATAACAACGCCAACTTTCTTCAATGGTTAATCAACCTTCTCCAGCAGTTTTTCCCCTCCCGCCTCCCATCACGCCACAAATGTCGTCATCAGCATCATCACATCCGTCCAACAAAAACAGCCCAAAAAATTCAATTTTTACCCCCCTGGGGAAATAAAATTTTTTCTGAAGACCTCTTTGATAAAAAAATGCGGTTGGGGTCGAAGGAAAGTTAAAAAATCAAGGGGCCAAAGAGGATGATTTTTTCTTCTTTACCCCATTTACTGATGCCATCAGAGGGGAGAAGGAACCCGGGTAAATCGAAAAATCCCGGGGTGGCCCCAACCCCTTTGCACCCCTCTGCTTGAGCCCGCAGCCCTGGATGCAGAAGTCAGGAACAAAATCCCCTTGTTGATATAATGATGACGCTTTTGCGGATCCAACGTGGTCTTTTCAGCAGAATTTGCTTGGCGCTTCATCACTGGGAAAGGAGGAAGACGATGGGTATGTCATACGGGTCCCCCCTCAAAAAGGGGAAAAGGCGGTCGAAAATCCACGATATGACCCGCCAACCCGGTCAGCAGAAACCCCTCCTCGCTTATCGCCGAAAAAAGGTCCAGGACCCTCAAGCCGGGGCCCTTTTTTGAGCAAGCCTCTGATTCCCCAGCGATGTCATATCCCGCCTTTGCCGTAAACGCATAAGTAGAGCAAGAATCTTAGGTTTTAACCACCACCAACATTCATCACATGAACAATGCAGATTAAAATGGGGGCAACCCTTGGCCCAAAAAAGGCCAACCCGACCCCCGGGTTTCCCAACCACTGTCCACCCCTGCTCCGCCTCCCCCCCCCACCACCAAGTGTTCCTCAGCTCCCCATGTCTTAAAAGGTCATACAGGGATCAGCCTCCGCTTCAACCTCCACCTCGCCCGAGGCCAGCAGCACCCCCAGAGACCCGTCCAAAACCCTCTCTCAAACCATTTGACGACCTGCGCCTACAGCGGCCGTCTAAGCGAGGAAACCTTTTAACCAAACCCATCCCAAACCAAAAACCTGAATGTCTACATTGCCCGGGTTTTTGGGCCTTGGAAAAGTTCCTTTTCCCTCTGGGGACACAGAGGGTTTTTCCCCGACGTCATGCCCTTACTGCCCCCAATACCAATGCCCAGCGCATTTCTTTGCCAAAAAAGCCTCCCGCCCTGGCCAGCCCGTGCATCTAAAAATTTTAAGCGCGTTGTCTGCATCTTGTCCGGGGAAAATCCATCTACCCCCGACACATGGCTAAAAGGGACGGCCAAGGGCCATATATCTCTGGAAGCTCCTGGGGGCTGGGTGGATTCTCGGGGGGGGACGGTGGGCTCCATGCTCAGGCACCTCTTCCAAAAAACCCCAGGGGGCCAGGGCTCTTTCCCCCAAGATCCCCTGGGGGGCATCACCCCAGGGGAAACCCGGCCTGTTGAAATTAAAACTGTCGTGGGGACCGCCACACAGGTCAGGGGCTGGGATGGGTCTCCGCAACGAGACCGACGTGGCTGGGGGACAAAACCTTGTGCCAGGGAAGGGGGTGGCCGCCCTTAAGATCGTTAGGGGGGCCATCCCTTGCCTGGACATGTCCCTGAACCTTTTCGTCCAGAAAAGTCTAAAGCGCAAAAAGGTCGGACGCCTGCGAAAAGGCTCAACGTCTGATTCGCACTTCCGCCGTTCACACCCTGCTTCGTTTTCCCCCCCCTTGGCTGCGTTGCAGCGTTTTTGCTCGGCCTCCCCGTCAAAAAACCGTTTTCTTGTTGACGTGGCAACACGCTGGAATTCCACCCTCCCTCTCCAGCGATTGTGGGAGCAGCGCAATACCATTATGCATACAAAGGACACAAGGGCCCGACAAGCAGCGGTGCGGGCCTCGGGGGGTTTGACCACCGAGAGTGGAGGCAGGTGAAGAGCCTGCACCATCCTGCCCTTTTTTAAGAAGCCACCAAAATGGTCAGTGCGGACGATGCCCTTGTCGCAGACATTGTGGGATCTTAGTTCTGGAATGATCGTTTGGGCACCGAAAATCAGGTCCCCCAGCGATGGAGGAGGGACGGACACAGAATTGACAGGAGCCTTTCTCTCCTAAAATCCACAAGGGCCCGACATTTCTCATTTTATCGGGCCCATTTGGCAGGGTTTTGGGGTCCCGGGAGTGCAAAAGGGGGGCCTCAGCTCTCAGGGTGCATCATTCCCCCAAAATCAGGCGTGTTAAGCTGTGCCGGGGTAAGCGGAGGAGGGGGAGGTATTTTAGACCCGACGTTCCGACGTCCCTCCTTTGGGAAAATTTGTCGCAATTTAGGCGGAGGAGGAAAATGAGGAAATCAGTTTGCTTTGGGCCCCCGACCCAAGGCTTTTGGGGAAAACAAGACTCCATCTCTCACATGAGTGCTTGGATCCCATTTTCCCCCAACATGATCCTCCATTAAAGGCCATCAAAATGAACAACAGTTACGGGGATCCACCCCCTGGATCCCCGGGGGAAAAAAAAAAAAACTCAGCACTTTACTTAGAATTGCTGTTCAGTTCTGGGCCCCCGTTTTTAAAGAGATGTAAAAGCTAAGAGAGTACAAAAACGAGCAACCAAAATTTTAAAGGGGGGAATGGAGCATCTTAGTTATGAGGCGAGGTTAGTAGAATTAAAACTTATTTAGTCTTGAGAAAAGACGGCTTCGGGGGGACATGATTAATTTATATAAATATAAAAAATGGCCCCTACAAAAAAGTAGGGGGAAAAAATTATTTCAGGTGAACCCCCCTCAAAAGACAAGGGGACTTTCCCCTTTCGACTAGAGAAAAAAGGATTAATCTCCAGAGGAGAAGAGCGTTCTTCACTGTAAGAACTGTAAATCTGTGGAATAGCCTGCCTGAGGAGCTGGTCACGGCAGGAACTGTAGAGAGTTTCAAGAAAGGCTTAGATACCTACCTGGAACTAAAGAATTTGAATGCGTATGTAGTTATGTAAAATTCGGGGATCCTGGCCGGTGGCGGCTCTGGGGTCAGATATAGGGTCTATACTGGAGCAGGTTGGTTCTTGCCTTGTGGGTTTCGGGGCATTAACCAGTGGGGAGCCTGGGCTTTAAGTCCTTGTCTCTCTCCCTCACCTACATTTTCCCCCACCCTTGGTTGAACTCGATGGACATGTGTCTTCTTTCAACCTACTAACTATGTAACTATGTAACTTTCCTTCCACAGACCCAAATAGAGAGTAAAATGCAGGAAATGGAGACCTTGCTGATTGATCAACTGGAGAAATCTGTTGCGTCTGCTTCACGTTCCTCAAATGTCTCGGTGGAACAACATCAGCAACGTGACAGCAGTAGAGTGCTAAGTAGCTGTAGCGGCAGCAGCAGCAGCAGGCAAGGTGGCAGAAGCCTAATAGGTGACCTCTGGCAATCTTTATTTACCACCTCAACAACGCATGCAATGCAGGGCACACATCCAACACACAGAGACCATAAGAGCTTAAGATCATGGTGTACGACTATCTGCGTCTCAACACCGATGTTTTTGTATGTGCCCCGGACCCAATAGACTTCTGGATTTCCAAAATGGACGAAGGGCCCCAAGCTGGGCTCGCCACGCCAAAGAGGTTTTTTTTCCTGCCAAGGCACCCGGTCATTTTAGAGGGGAAAAACCTTCAGCACGTGGAGGAGTCATTACAGAAAAAAACGCATCCGGCTTTCCACAAAATAATGGGGGTCGTTTAAATTTTTCATAAAGATGAATCAGGCATGGATTTTGTTAAAGTTTTGTCCCCAATTGCCGGGGTTCATGATTATTTTGCCTTCCCAAATTTCACATTCCTCTTAAAACAGAAATGGTCCTCTTGAAAAATTTTTTTTTTAAAAAGGGCATTTTTTACTGAAATTTTTTAAATTGGGTTCCCAAAAGTTCATTTTTTTTTTGTTTTGCTGTGAGGAACTGTAAAAGACAGAAAGGGGTTTTTATGAAAACCCCGGGTATTCCTTTTAAACTCACTTTATCTTTAGAATTTTTTCACATTGTCAATTTTTTTTGAGGTCATTTTGCTGTGAGTTTACAGAAAATTAAACATGGCCCTTTTAAAAGAAATTTTAGTTTTAAGGGGCCATTTCTCCCTCCAATTTTTAACAGTGGCTGAGAAGGTCTTTTTTTTAAATAATTTTTTGGGTCATGCTGCTTTGAAATCAGCAAACTACAGGGTCATTTTCAAAAAAAATTTTTGTTTTCAAAAGACATTTTTCTTCAAAAATTTGTAAAAAGTTGGGTTTAAAGGGGTCATTTTTTTAAATTTTTTTTTGGGGGAAATTTTGCTGTGACATGAAGCTTTTACAACGGGTAAAAATTAAAAAAAAAATGTTGTTTCTAACAGACATTTGTTTTCCCCAATTTGTCAAAAGTAAATCATGGGTCATGTTTTAAATTTTTTTGGGGGGGCATTTTGCTGTAAATGCAGCAAAGATAACAGGCCCTATTGAAAAAAAAGGGGGTTTCAAACCCAACATTTGTTTCTTCACAATTTTAAAGAGTGGCTCAAGGGTGATGGGGGGCTGTCTAATAAAAGGAAAATAGGTGGGACACTTTTAAATTTGGACAAAAAATTGAAAAAATACTTGTTTTTGAAAGATCTTTAACATAGTTTTGCAACCCCCTGTTTTTGAGACAAACCCCCATTTTACAATTAAAAAGAAACAAAAAACCATGGGGGGGTTTCCTTCCTTTTTTAAAAAAAATGTGTTTTCTAAAATTTAAAACCCTAAAAAAAATTTGGCATGTAAAAAAATTGCTGGAAAAAAAAAACCCTCTGAATTGTACAAGGGGGGGTACGGGAAAAGATTGGGACCAAGGTGGTTTTTCAGGGGACAGGGAAGTAGGGAAGCAGGGACGGGGAACAAAAAACCCAGAGACCTTTTTCCTCCACACTTTTGAGTAAAATGAAAAAAAAGGAATGCCAAGAAAAAGGGCACCGGGGTTTTGGAACAGGAGCTTTTAACCAAACAGTATTTCCAAGTGAAGCTCAATTGGGTCCGCACTTCAACGGGAGGGGAAAAGCCTCCCGGGTTTTGATGTTTTTAACTGGGGAAAGGCTGGGGGGTTACTCACCTTTGCACCCCTGCTTCAGCGCCCCTGTTTTCGTTGCTGCGTCTTTTGGGGGAAATTTTTTTAAAACCGTTTTAAAAAAAGTTTAGGGGACCCCAAACCCTGGGCTCCCCACCGCCCCCCAACCCTGTAACCCGGGCCCTGGCAGTGAACCTGTGTTTAAATAGTTGACAGACGATAGCCTGGGCCTAAACTGCCCCCACTGTAATTTCTGGCCCGGGCCCAAGCTGGACCTCCGTGTTAACAGAGGGGCTGACAGCAGAAATTTGGCTCCACCCGTTAGGGGGCAATCGGGAAAGAGCTTAAAATTTTTCGGTGTTTTTCTGTGAATTTCGGGTTGTAAAAAAATTGCCCCAGGGCGGGAAAAAAAAATTCACAATTTGAGGTTTAAAAATTTTTTGGGGGTTGGAGTCCCCCTATAGGGCCCGAAATTCTTTTGATCCCCAAGGGGTGCCCTGCCCCTAATCATTTGAAAATGGTTTTGGAGAAAAAATTAAAAAATTGAAATTGTTTTGATGAATCACTCTCAGATCCCCGGAGGGAAAATTTTTCTTCCCCAACTAAGAAGTGTTTTGGGGATGTTAGGAAAAATTTTTTTTTACTTATGGGGGGGTGTGGGACGAATTAAAACATTTCACGTTTTAAAAAAATTTCCTTTTTATGAAAAACCCGAAAGGGATTTTTGGTATTGTATGTTTCACACTTTAAAAAAAAAGAAAAATTATAATAATGTAAAAACTATAAAAAAAAATTCCCCAAAAAATAAATTCTGTAAACAAATTCAATTACAAAAAATAACAAATGACAGTCACGACACAAAAACATAGTGCCACTTTTTGATCTTGGGTCAAAAAAATTTTTTTGGGTCATGCTGTGGTACGGACAGGTTTTAGTCAATGTCCCGTGAAAATAAAATGGTGGGTTAAAAAACTCCTTTTTCGGCACTTTTTTAAATCTGGGGGGGCATGCAGGTTTGGGGGTCATGCTGTGGCCCCGGACAGGTATAGTCTATGTCCATGAAAAATAAAAATGGTGGTTTTAAAGACTCCTTTTTTCCGGACTTTTTTAAAAAATGGGAGTCATGAAAGTTTGGGGTCATTTCTGTGGCCCAAGACGGTATAGTAATGTCCAGTGAAAAAAAATGGTGGTTGAAAGACTCCTTTTCCGGCATTTTTAATCTGTGGGTCAGCAGGTTTAATGGCATTCTGCGGTATTCGTAAACAACAGGGGTGTCTATGTCCTAAACAAAAATGGGGTTCAAAGGCTCCTTTTTTCCGGACTTTTTAAAAGGGGCCCTTATGCAGGTTTTGGGCCCTGCTTGACCCAGGAAAAAGGGGTTTGTCAATGTCCGTTCAACTAAAATGGTGGTTTTAAAGACTCCTTTTTCCCGGGACTTTTTTATCGCGGTATGCAGGTTTGGGGCTTGGCTGCTTCCCGGGGTAAAATAAATTTTAATTTTAGTTTAATTAAAATGAGGGCAAAATCAACTGCCTTCTGGCGCTTTTTTAATTTTTGGGGAAAGCAGGTTTTTAAAGGGGATCGTGGTGAAGACGGGGGTAGTGAAGGGTCTGTGGGGTTTTTTTTTCTGTGGGGTTTTAAACCTAAGTGTTTGCTAAAATGTAGCACGGGGATCATTTTACTGTTGTGGATGTTAATTTCCCGCTTTCCCCCATCCCCCCCCGTTTTGGGGGAAGAATGAAGGTGTTTTTTCCCTCTCCCATGACTTTAATGGTATCGGCGATAAACTATTAGGGCATCGGGGTATCTTATTAAATTTTCGATATCGACTATCGACCCCCATACGATAGTCAAGTTTAAACGCTCATCAAAATATGACCCAAGGTGAAGCTCCTCAGTCTTGCTGCACATGCTCAGACAACACCTCAGGCAGTTACTATAAATCTATTCCCTGCCTATTAGGGTAAGTTCACACTGCTTGTTTTTGGCGCATTCCGCCATGTATTTAAAGCATACTGCGCTCTAATACGAGCAAAAGGCGATCATTACGGTAATCCACAGTTCTTATAGAGAACTATGGATTACGCCTCCTCACCCCCGGGCGTTTCAATATGATGTATTGTACGCGCGGGAGGGTAATTGACTTGTCAAATGGGTCGGGCTGCTGCTCCCCCCCCCCCTTTTTCACGGGATACGCGGATCATTCCTCCTTTAAGACCCGGCCCTTTAATTGCGGGGCAAAATTATGTAAGGATGGGCGAATTGTTTTTAACGAAGTGGGAATTTTGTTTAGAATTTTAGGAAAACTTCGTTTTGAACGAAAAATTTAAATTGGGGTGTTTCACGGTAACAGAAAGCTTGCTTTTGATTGATAAAATGGCTGCGAGCCCTTGGGGGTTAAAAGGGGCAAAAAAAAGTCGGGAGAAAAAGGGGTAGCCTACTGAATGTGCAAGATGAAGCCAATCAAGACCGGCGGGATTCTGGTGAGTCCCCGGCCCCTAAAAAGTTGGGGGGACCAATGGCAGCTCAAAACCGCTTCTCCATTCTGGGGTAGGGAAGGTGCTGCCGCCGCCCCTTTTTAGGTTATGATATCCTTTTCTAAAGAACACACTTTTATACGCGATTTTTTGGGGGGGGTTCCCGGGGTTTCTCATGAAACTGCTTTCCCCTTTCATTTTAATTCTGATTTTGTGGGGTTTTGGAAAATGAAAATCAAAAATGTGGCCAAGCAGCTGCTGTAAATTTTTAATGCATCGTCAGTCTTCAGCACATTGAAAAAATCCCCAAGGGTTTTCTAAGCCCGCCTGTTGTATTTGAAATAAACAGGTTTTTACAATCCAAATACCACTTAATTTTGGTAGCTCATTTCTTTTGCGCAAATTTGATCCAGGGGTTAATTAATTTGTTTTGTGTTTTGGTCACTAAAAGAAACGTTCCTTTTTACCGCCAAAAAAAAAAATTTTGCCTGACATAATTCATATCCGAAGGTTAATTACAAGTTTTTTTTGTTGTTGTTTCCCTAAAAATCACCCATTTTTTAAAACTCTACAAAGCTGGGAAATTTTGGCGGAAATATTTCTTTTCCAATTTACATCCCAAAAGGGTTGCTAAAATATTTTCTTTGCAGTTGAATCCTTAAAATAAACGTTCCTTTTCACCGCCAAAGAAGAAATTTTGAACTGTAGCATAATTCATATCCAAAGGTTAATTACAAGTTTTTCTGTTGTTGTGTTCCGTAAAATACACGCCGTTTTAACACACTACAAAGCTGGTAATTTTTGGCAGCATATTTCTTTTGCGCAATTTACATCCAAGGGTTAACTCAGTATTTTTCTGCAGTTGTATTCGTTAAAATAAACGTTCCTTTTCACCGCCAAAGAAAAAATTTTGTAAGTAGCATAATAAAAATCCGAAGGTTAATCACGAGTTTTTCTGTCGTTGTATTCCGTAAAATACACTGCGTTTTAACACGCTACAAAGCTGGTAATTGTTGGCAGCATATTTCTTTTGCGCAATTTACATCCAAGGGTTAACTAAGTATTTTTCTGCAGTTGTACTTAGGAAAAGAAACGTTCTTTTTCACCGCCAAAAATAAATTTTGCCTCTAGCATAATTCATAACCGAGGGTTAATTACAAGTTTTTTTGTTGTTGTGTTCCGTAAAATACATGCCGTTTTAACACGCTACAAAGATGGTAATTGTTGGCAGCATATTTCTTTTGCGCAATTTACATTCAAGGGTTAACTAAGTATTTTTCTGCGGTTGTATTAATTAAAATAAATGTTCCTTTTCACCGCCAAAGAAGAAATTTTGGCTGTAGCATAATTCATATCCGAAGGTTAATTAAGCCTGTTTGTGCTTTTATATTCAGTAAAATACACAGGGCTACATGTATGATCGGGCTTTTCGCCCGTTTTTTGGCATACACTGCGCCTCCCAGCCCGAATCCCGCTGTCGGAAGCGGGGATTCAGTGTTAGACGCAGTGTTCGCCACTTTCAGCTGCGCCCCGCATGAAGGGATGGGCAGTGGGCGCGGTGTGGGCGCGGGGTAGGTGTTCCGGGGCGGGACGCGGCGCGCTCGTATGCTCCGAGGCATGTACGATGGCGATTCGGCAAAGCGAGGCGCAGTGCAGCGCTCGGCAGCTCCGACAGGCAGACCAGGTTTTTTTTGGTCTAAATGCTCCGGCAGAGGCGAAGTGAAGCAGGATCGGAACATGCGAGGAAGCGGACGAAGATCGCGAACAGAAATCTCGGCGCTCCGCTCCCGTGCAGCAGGAGTATGATTCCGAAAAAATCGCCTTTACAAAGGCGGAAAACAGTGTCAGAAAAAAGAGCTGAATGTAAAAAATAAAACATAATAAAAAAAAACACTTTCAAAACTCTAGAACGGCGCAATTTCAAGAATTATGATATTGGAAATTGCCGGGAAATACAGTAATTCAAATTCTGAAACCTATTCTTATTGGTCGGCATAAACCAGCCAATCAGAATAGGAGCGACAGTGAACCATTTATTCCTATGGGGAAGTTTAGACCAATCAGAATCCACAGCGGGATAGTTCAAAATACAGTAAAAATGCAGAAAAGAGCTAGAAAAGAGTGATTGGTTAAGCTACCGGGGGACTTGGCTAGCTTCAGCCAATCAGAATAGGAGCGACAGAGGGAACCATTCTAGCCTATGGAGAATTATTGACAATCGAATAGGAGCGACAAAGACATTCTAGTCTATGTAGAAGTTAAGACCATCAGAATCCACGGCGGGATAATCAAATACAGTAAAAAGACAGATAAGAGCCTGATTGGTGATCAGAGGGTGTTGGCTATCCCAGCATCTGAGCGCGAAGCTACTTCTCCCCATTTATTAGTCTATGGAGAGATGGGCGCACTGAAATCTCGGTGCTCAGCGCCGTGCAGCATGAAGTATTAATAAAAAAATTAATTTTATTAAGGTGTCAAACATTATCAGAGAAAGAGCGAACCCTTCTTTACAATAAAGAAGTTAAAAAACACGAACAATGCGTTTGTCGCCGAACGGCGCTACATAGGGGAATTGCAATAGAGAGAAATTGCCGGGAAATACAGTAATTCAAAGTGTTTTTAGCTATTCTCATTGTCGGCAGAAGCCAGCCAATCAGAAATAGGAGCGACAAAGACCCATTAGTAACCTATATGGAGGAAGTTTGGACATCAGGAATCAAAAGGCGGGACAGTTCAAAATACAGTATAAAAAGACGAAAAGAGCTGATTGCTGAGGCTATCGGTGGCTTGGGCTATCCCAGCCAATCAGGGAGAGCGAGCTACTTCTCATTATAGTCTAAGGAGAGATGAGCGCACTGGAAATCTCGGGCTCAGGGCCGTGCGGATGAGGTATTAATAAAAAAATCATTTTGTTATGTGTCAACCATTATAGATAAAGAGCAGAACATCTCTCTCTTTTCCTCCTCTCCGTTGTTTCCCCCCCCCCCCCCCCCTTTTTTTTTGTTGAGAGAGGTTCTGCTCTTTTATTATAATGTTTGACACTTAACAAAATGATTTTTTTATTAATACATATGCCGCACGGCGCTGAGCGCGAGAGTTCAGTGCGGCTCATCTCTCCATAGACTTTAATGGGAGAAGTAGCTCGCGCTCTGATGGGCTGGATAGCCAAGCCACCGCTAGCTCAGCCAATCAGCTCATTTCTGTCTTTTTACTGTATTTTGAACGTCCCGCCTTGATTTGTTGGTCCAAACTTCTCCATAGGATATAATGGTCTTGTCGCTCCTATCTGATTGGCTGGCTTCTGCCGACAATGAGAATAGCTTAAACAATTTACATTACTGTATTTCCCGGCAATTCTCTCTATTGCAATTCCCTATGTAGCGCCGGTCTCGGCGGACAAACGCATTAGTTCGCGGTTTTTAACGGCTTTTTTTGTAAAGAAGGGTTCTGTCCTTTATGCTGATATGTTTGAACTAATAAAAATATTTTTTTATTAATACTTATGCCGCACGGCGCTGAGCACCGAGATTTCAGTGCGCCCCAATCTCTCATAGCTATAATGGGAGAGTAGCTCTCGCTCTGATTGGGCTGGGATAGCAAGCACCGCTAGCTCAGCCAATCAGCTCTTTTCTGTCTTTTTACTGTATTTTGAATTATCCCGCCGTGGATTCAGATTGGTCTTAAATTCTAATAGACTAGTATGGGTCTTTGTCGCTCCCTATTCTGATTGGTCAATACTTCTCCATAGGCTAGAATAGATCTCTGTCGCTCCTATTTGATTGCTGAGCTATGCCACAGTCCCCGGTAGCTTAACCAACAGCTCTTTCTGCATTTTTACAGTATTTTGAAACTATCCCGCTGTGGATTCTGATTGTCTAAACTTCCCCATAGGTTTTAATGGTTCACTGTCGCTCCTATTCTGATTGGCGGTTTATGACGACCAATCAGAATAGCTTTCTGATTTTGAATTTACTGTATTTCCCGCCAATTTCCATTATCCTAATTCTTGAATTAGGATATTGGAAAGTGATTTTGGATTTATGTATTTTTTATTTTTGAGGTATCAGCTCTTTTCCTGAGAATGTGAACGCCTTTATAAAGGCGATTTTGATTTTCATTTATCCGCACCGACATGTGGAATGTTTCTCGCGGTTCCAGGCTGTCTCGCATCGGAACTGTTTTTCGGCGCAGCCCCGGCACGGCGCCTAAGTCCCGCTCTGCGCCCATGTCATGCACCCTATGCAATACACACTTGCGAGGCGCAGTGAACTGTTCCCGAATGTATGGGTGCGCTTATCTCGGCGGCGAATCATAGGCGCAGAGCCGCACTGCGCTCGGTCCCCGCACTGCGCCTAACGCATGGCCAGGCGCGGCGGACTTTTCCCTCATGTATGACTTGCACTACTCTGGCGCCGAATCCTAGGCGCAGCGCCGCACGCGCTCGGACCCGCACTGCGCCTAAAACACAGGCGAGGCGCGGCGGACTTTACATTGTATGTATGAGGGCGCACGGCCCCAAACATAATCAGGCACAGGGGGAAATTCCGCCGCGGAAAACTAGCGGGAAAGGTGCGCCCCGACCCGGCGGGATTCATACATGTGGCCCCTATGTGTATTTTACTGAATATAAAAAGCACAAAACAGGCCTTAATTAACCTTCGGATATGAATTATGCTACAGAATTTATTCTGTGGCGAGTGAAAAACAAAGTTTCTTTTACTGAGTACAATGCAGAAATAAGAATTAGTTAACCCTTGGATGTAAATTGTGCAAAAAATTGAGCAGCCAAAAACCAGCTTGTGGTGTTACAATGGCGTGTATTTTATGCTACACAACAGAGAAAAACTTGTAATTAACCCTTGCTAGTGAATTATGCTACAGGGAAAAATTGTCTTTTTTCGGGGTGAAATAAACGTTTTATTTTAGTCACCACAGCAGAGAACAACGCTTAATTACCCGCTTGGATGTAAATGCGCAAAGAATTGAGCAACCAAAAATACGAGCTTTGTACGTGTTACAATGGCATGTTTTTCTACGCTACTCAACAGAGTAAAACTTGTAATTAACCTTCGCTGGAATTATGCTACAGGAAAATTTCTTTTTTGGCGGTGAAAATAAACGTTTTCTTTTAGTCCCACGGCAGCAGAACAATGGTTAATTAACCCTGGATGTAAATTGCGCAAAATAATTGAGCAGCCAAAAAATGAAGTGTTATTTGTATTGTAAAACGCTGTTTTCTTTAAATGAATACAACATGGACGGGCTTAGATCAACCCTTGGATATTCAATGTGCTGTGAGCAGATGCTTTAAAATGTATATGAAAGCTGCACTGGGAAACCCCCAGGGAATTCAGGTTTCCAATCCCCCACAAAAACAAATTTGGAACGTTAAGATTTTTTAGTCTCTGGGGAAAAAGGCTGGGGACCCCCCCAAAAAAATTCGCTGAAATTTTAAAGGGATTTTCTTTAGAAAAGAAAATACCCAAAAGCAGCCGTGGAAACCCTTCCCTAATCAGTACAGGGGAGACGGTAAAAGGGTTCCCAGCGTCCCCCCCCGGACTTATTTAGTGCGGTGACATCACAGAATCCCGGGTTTCTCGGATTGGTTTTTCATCCCTGCCCTTTTCATCCCAGGCTATGCCCTTTTCCCCCCCGGAGTTCTTTGCCCCAAAAATTTGTAACGCCATGCCCCTCCCACCCTTTTTAATAAATAAAAAGGCCCCCTTCGTTCACGGGGGGGGAAAGAAACCCCAAAGTTGGGTTTTCCCTTTCCAAACCGAATTTTTTCCTGAAATTCTAAAACGAATTCCACTTTGTTAAAATTCAATTTGGGGCCCATCTCCTAATTAAAAGTTTTCCCCCTTTGTTTGTGTACCCGTAAAAAAAAAACAAAACCGCCATTGTAAACACGCTAAAAGCTCGTAGTTTTTGGGGTTGCTAAATTGTTTTTCTCCAATTTCCATCCGGGGGTTTTTTAAATTAAGCTTTGGTTCTGCTGTTTTGTGGTTAAACAAAAAGAAAAATTTTTTATTTCACCCCAAAAAAAAACTTTTTTTGTGGGCATAATTCACAAGCAAGGGTTTTAATTACAAGTTTCCCTTTGTTTTTTTGGTGGGTTTTTAAAAAAAAAGGGGCCTTGGGTAAACACGCTAAAAAAAGCTGTAGTTTTTGGTTGCTAATTTCTTTTGGAAAAATTTTCATCCAGGGGTTAAATTTAAACCCGTTGTTCTGCTGTTGTGGTGCTAAAAAGGAAAACGTTTATTTCACCGCCAAAAAAAAAATTTTTCCTGTAGCAAAATTTCAAAAAGCTAAGGTTAATTAAAAGTCTTCCTTTGTTGGTGCGTAAAAAAGCCCCTTTTTAAAAAAGCTCCCAAAGCTCGTATTTTTTGGGTTTGGGCTAATTCTTTTTAAAAAAATTTTTTACACCCAAAGGGTTAAACCGGTTTTTTTTTGCATTTTGTTCTCATAAAAAATTTTGTTTTTTTCGCCGCCCAAAGAATAAATTCGGTAGCTTTTTTCATTTCCGAAGGTTAATTAACCCGGGGTTTTGTGCTTTTTTATTCGAAAAATTTCACGGGTTTTTTTTAAACGACACATAAAAGTCAATTTTTCCCTTGCCCATTTTGGAGCGAAAAATTTTTTCCCAAGGGTTCCCCAAGTTTTTAGGGGGTTCTTTTTAATTGGAGTAAAAGGGGTTGGATGGTTTTTATCATATCTCGAATTTTTTTAAATAAAAACAGTGTTGTAACTTTTAAAACCAAAAAAAAGGTATGTCGGACAGGAGGGGGGGCGGTTTCTTCAAACAGCAAAGTGGCAGAGGCACAAGCTTTTCCTGGAGCGGGGCCCAGTTGAAAGCACGAAAAAGGGGACGTCCCCGCGGGGGTCACCCCGGTTTGGGGGCCCCACAATTTCCCGGGTGTCATATAGCGGCCGTTTTGCTGTCTACCCCCCCCCAAAGGGGTTTTTTGATTGGGGTCTGGGTCATCCATTTTCCCCCCAGA
>JAODAL010067725.1:0-17154 GCA_025379985.1 Phyllomedusa bahiana | reverse complement strand
TAATTTTTTTTGGGGGTGGTAGCGGAAGAAAAACCCAGTTCCACTTGTAGGAGGAACAGAGGCCTCGCCAAACCTTGAGACGAATTGAACTCCCGATCCGAGAAAATAGGGAGGGGAAGCCAGCAAGGGAAGATTTTTTTAAAAAAAAATAGATCGGCGAATCGGGGACAGAAGGTAGCCAGGAGGGGGAACGAAGTGCGCCATTTTCAAAAAAAACTCAGTGCCCACCCAGAAACGTATACCGTCGAGGGAGGCAGATCGGTGAGAAGTCCATGAATGTGGGAGGCGCGGGATGGAAAACCGGAGCGTGGCGAGGTAAGGGGGCATAGAGTCCCGGGGTGCCCACCCGGCCCCCGGCCCGCAGTGGGGACGCTGCGGCAGTGAGGGGTGCCTGCGACCCACAGGGGGGTGAGGGACACCGTAAGAATTAGATTTTCCACGTGGGGCCCACACCATAGGACCCAAATTTTCACCCAGTCTATTCTTGCCAATAAAAGGAACCACCCGAATGGCAAAATAGTGTGGGTTTTTTTGGATTGGACTAGAACGCACCAATGAAATGTTAAAAAAACTCCCATCTTTTCCCTCCACAAAACAACAAATCTTTAAAAATAAAAAACTTTTTTTAAATTGTAACGCTAAGTACGTTGTTACTTGATCAATTGCACTGCGTGAAGGTATAATATGAAATTTGCACGGGGGCCCATTAAAAAACACGTATCCCCGCCTTTATCTATCCCAAATTTAAAAATAGATTTTTTTCAAATTTTCAGCGGTTTCTAAAATTTGCAGGGGAACATGGGGAAAACTACAGTCTGTCCCGGTCCCTCCCTCCTCGGCCGCGGGAGACCGGGGGTCCGGCCCCCCGGGGACCCACCTGACCCGCCCCGTGCCATCCGCCCCCTTGCCGGCCGAGGCGCACTTCCCCGTGCCCCTAAGGCGCGCGCGTGTTCTCGAGAATTTAAAGGTCCACCCCCCGAAAATTGGAAATTGCCAGGCCTTCCCCTATTTAAGGGTCAGTCCCACAATCACTCCCTTGCTGGATTATTTGCTGTCCTTAGCTAAAGCTTTTCCCCTAAAGGTTTCTCGCCCTACCGTGACCAGACCTCTTGCTACTTTCTCGAACCGAACCTCCTGCCGCCTGCCCTGACCTTCCTGCTGTCCCGACCACGAACCATACCCCGCTCCCTGACTTTCTGCTTGCCCACGACACGTTCTCGGACTACGATCTTACCCGCTGCACCTGGGCCCCGCCATCACAAGAAAGTCACGTCGGGGGGGCACCGGGGCAGCCTACGCCGCAGAAAATTCATCCCGCTTTGCGGGGGCCTGGGAAAAGGGGGCTACTTAGTTTCCCGTTCCCTGGTGGCTTAGCTTCATCGTTGGGGTGGTCCAGAGGTCCACCACCAGCCGTTACTTTAGTCCGCCATAAAACCCCCCAAGGGTGCCCTTCCCAAGTTAGGGGGATCTCCAAACATGCTTCCAACAGTCGCGCAGACGCCAAAGGACAGCATTTGGGGTAATGTCCCCCATGATACCCCTTCCTGGCCCCACCCCAGCCCACCTGCCTTTTCCCAGTGGTTCCATCCCCTTTCTCGGCCGTCCCCTGGCAATGTGGGCCAAAAGCTTGTCTTCCTTACCCTCCAAGTTTACGGGGGACTCAAATCGCAGGGGTTTATAAGCAGTGTCCATGCACGTGGACTGAGGGGCCCCGGTCATTTCCCCAGAAAAGGGCAAAGGTGGCGTTCGTGGGACCCTGCTATGGGGAAAAAGCCCTGGCCTGGGTGACACCTCTTTGGGACCGGAAGACCCTTGACTGCAGCCCTCGGTTTTCCTACTGAACCCGCGGCTTTTTTGAGGAGCCTGCGGGCATTTCCCGGGGGAACAGGCTACTAAAAACCTACGCCAAGGGGATCGTCCGAGGGGAGTATGCGGCCATTTCCGCCCCCACCCCTTAAGCTGTTGGAACGCGCCGCTCTCTGCGCCACGTTCAAAAAGGGTCTTCAAGCAGAATAAAAACCATTTGGGAAGAGACTTCCTTCTTCTTTGTGTGAACTTATCCATTGGCCCCCCGCATTGACGGCGGTTACGGGGGAAAGCGGGGAGCTCCGCCAAGAGCTGACTGGGCACAGCCCGCCTCTCCTGGGTTTGGCTCCCGTGTTCCAAAGGCCTCCGCTGCCTCCTACACAGTTCGCTCCCGATAAAACCCATGCGGGTGGCCCGGGCCCACTTGTCGGAGGGGAGCGGTCCCCCCGCCGGTGGAGAACCTTTTCTGCGCCACCCAAACCCATTTCCGTGGGTTTTTGAGCGCCCTCAGCGGTCGGGAAACGCCGCCCCAGGGGCTAGGAGAGGCCCCCCCTAGGTGCCCCAGTCTTCCCCTCTCCAGAACGTTTTTTCGGACAAGTAACGGGTTTTGGGTCTTTCGTTCCAGGCCACTGCCTTCCGGGTTTCGGTCCCCGGGAACTTTATTCACCCCCCTGATGTACGCTATCGTTGCCGAAACCTCCGGAAAAGCCCCTTGGTTAATCTCATCAGTCAGTGGGGAGCTTCTCGGACCCCCTTCTTTTCGTCCCCCCCGGCCGGTGACCCTCCATGAGGGGTCCTCCCCGGAAAAAGTCCCTTTCTGCCCTGCCTCGCGTTTCGGGATCCTTTTTGGGCTCCCCTGGCTGAAAACGTAACCCCCTGCATTGTTTGGAAGGGGTGAAAACCCTGTGTTGGGGAACGGAGTGCCAGGATCTCTTTTTGGTGGCCCCTCCCCCCGGTGTCCATCGCTCCTCCCCAGTCCCCACAAGTCTCGAAAATCTCCCAGCGGAGTTTACCAGGATTTTGGAGATGTGTTCCGGAAAAAACGGGGAGAGGCCCCCCCCATGGGCCCATATGACTGCCCTATGACCCCCCTTCCCGGAACCCGTCCTCCTGGGGTAGGGTCTACCCTCTGTCGTGCCCGAGACCCGGGCCCATGTGGGCCAAAATTTCCAGGAGAATTTGTCAAAGGGTTTTAAATACGAAAGTTTTCCTCGCCGCCGGGCTGGTTTCTTTTTGTCCAAAAAAAAGACGGTTCATTCCCCCGTGTATTGATACAGAGGGTTAAACAAGATAGGTGAAGAACCGCTACCCTCTACCCCTGATCTCTGGCTTTTTGATCGCCTCCGTGGAGCAAGGTCTTTACTAAATTAGACCCGGGGAGCCTAAAACCTCATAGAATACGCAAAGGGGAGATGGAAAACGGATTTCAAACCGGGACGGGCATTTTTTAGGATTTGATGCCGTTCGGGCTATGCAATGCCCGCCGTATTTCAGGATTCGTCAAGGTTTTTCGGGCTTGCGTACACCTGCGTCAAATTTTAACTTGGACGAATCCTGATTTTTTTCCCTACATCCAGGCCCTCGGGGGACAAGTACGCCAGGTTCTGCGCGCCTGCGGGGCAAACGACTGTATGCCCAAACTGGGGGGAAAATGTCGGGTTCCCAGGGCCCGCCTTCCTTTCCTTGGGTACTATTTCCCCATCGAGGTCTGCAGATGGACCCGCTAAAAATCTCCCCGATCCCGTCGGTCTCGGGCGATTCAACGTTTCCTAGGATTCGCCCAACTACACGGCAGTTCATTCCCCACTTCTCTACTCTGGTGGCTCCCCCTGGCTTCACCCGTAAGAAATTAACCCGAGTTTTTTGGCCCCCCGCGGCCCCAAGAAGCATTTCCAGACTGAAGACAGTATTCTCCTCCCCACCCATTTTAGGTCCGGCCCGATCCAGAAAGACCTTCAGCCTAGGGTGGATGCCCTTTCCCGGGGGGCGGGGGGGTCCCGACGCGAAGGGCCTAAAGGCAAGACCTCACATGTGGTTTTTTTTTTTAAAGACCCCTCCTCGGCAGAACGAATTACGCCTTTTTAGACCGGGAAACTGTTGGCCATAAAAAATTTGGGCCCTGGGGAGTTTGGGGAATCTGTTTGGGGGGAGTCGGACCCGTTTGAGTCTTCACAAAACCATAAAAAATTTCCAATACCCCCCAGACAGCCAGGTTTGAACCCCCGCCAGGCTCGGTGGTCTCTGTTTTTTCTCGCGCTTTGATTTTAAGATACACTTCCGACCGGCCCAGAAGAAATATCATGGCGGACGCCCCCTCCGTGCGTTTGAATCCGGGGAGAAAAGGGGTCACAGCACATATAAGTCCGAAACGGGTTCATGGGCTCCTGGGACCCCCGGAATGTTCCCCCGGGCAGAACCTAGTGGTCCCGCGTCGGAGGAGGATTGGGTTGGGGGCATAGCCCCTTCTGGCCGGCCACCTGGCGTACAAACCCTAGTCCCCATCTGTGAAACTACTGGTGGCCAACCTGCTCCAAGACGTCAAGGACTTGTTCTTTCCCCGCACCACTTTTTGCCAAAACAAGGTCCCTCGCCATAGGCCCGTTGTCTCTTAGTCCCTCGCAGTTCCAGGTCTCCATGGAAAACATAGGGATGGACTTTATACGGACCTTCCTCCTTTTCGGGGAAATGGGCATCTGGGGCACTGACCCGGTTTTCAAAAAAGCCCCTTTGTGCGCTTTCCCGGCTCCCCTTTTGCTCCCAATTGGCAGGATATTCTTCCATTCAATTTTCGTCGCATGGTCTACCTCCCATCGTCTCCACCGAGGCGTAATTTTTCTCAAATTCTGGCGTGCCGTGTTCCCGGTTGCAAATCAAAATAGATTTTTTTTCTGCATATCATCCCCAGCAAAAATGGGCAGGGGGAGAGGGTAAACCCGATCTTGGGGGGGTATTTTTACGGGACTTTCGTGTCCGGAAAAAAGGCAAGGTCCGATTTGCTTTCTTTTGGGGGGAGTTTTTATAATTGGGACTCCGACTCAAAAGGGCTTCTCCTTTCCTGGGGGTCTATGGCCATCACCCCGCCCCCCCCCCCTGGCTTCCACCTCCCCCCGGGGTTCCCCCGTGGACAACCAGTTAGGTATCAGGATCATTTGGCGAGAGACCCCAAGCCTTACTCCAGGGGTTCAGCCCCGTTTTAAGACCCAAACGAAAAAGGGAAGACCTTCCCCAACGTTCCTCCCCGGGGATAAAAATGTGGCCTCTTCTAAATACATCGCCTCAAAAACCCCAGCTATAAATTGGGTCCCGTTTTGGGGGCCTTCAGAATTCTGCACAACTGAAACCCCCGGGGTCCTATAAAAATCTGCCTGCCTCCATCCCCCCCGGTTCCTAAAACCTTTCATGTCTCCCTCCAAAGCCCCTGGTCCCGAACCGGTTCTTTCCCAGAGGAGCGCTGCTCCGTTTCCCTGGCTAGAATCCTCTGATGTCTTTGAAGTTAAGGACATCTTAGACATGAAGATCGTCAGGGGTAAGTGATATTTCTTGTTGATTGGGGGGGCTTGGCCCCCAAGAGAGGTCCCTGGAACCGGGGTCCAATATCCCGAACCCAGAAACCTTTTCCGTAAGTTCCTTCAGCCTAAAAAAAAGGGGGGGACTAAGGGGGGGGGGGTACTGTCCGGTACCCTTCCCGCTCCTCGGGACCCGGGCCAAAAAGGGGCGCGCGCCGTTCCGAGGATTTTAAAAGGGGAGCGCCCCGTAATTGGGTAATTGCCCGGCGCTTTCCCCCACTTAAAGGGCACGTCCCCAATCCTCCTTGCTGGTCTATGTTGCCTCGTGCCCTTACTAAAAGCATTTCCTAAAGTGTATTCTCGCCTAACCGTGACCAACCTCTTCACTTTTTTTGACTTGAACCTCTGGCCCGCCCGACCTTTCCCGCCGTCCACGACCCCGAACCATGCGCCTGCCCTGACCCTTTGCCTGCCACGACCGATTCTCGGACTACGACTCGTACCACGGTCCTCGGCCGCCATGCAAGAAGCCCCTCAGGGGGACGACTGGTGCCTCAGCCGCAGAAAGTTCATCGGCTTTGTGGGGGTCTGGGGAAAACCCGGGGGGTATTAGATTCCATTCCCCGGGGGGGCTTAGCATCTTTTCTTGCGGTAGTCCGAGGGTCCACCACCAGCCGTTTTCACGTCACTAACTTTATGGTATAGAACTTTTTCCCGAACCAGAGAGGGGGGGTGCTTACAAAAAAAGTTTTAAGCAGAGAGGGATGGTGGATTTTCCCTTTAGACACCAGGTCCGAAGGGGTTAATACGAAAAACAGGAATCAATACTTTACAATGTACTAATGTATGTGTTGTAATCTTTTTATATTGTTTATATTGCTCTTATATTTTTGTATAATAAAATTGTATTGTGAGAAATACGATCATTCAGTGCATTTAAAAAAGGGCTAATTCTCCCTTACCATGAGTAAGGGTCACATGACCCAAACGCATTGGTCTGTTAACTCACTGACCAGCCTGCACTGAAGGTCTCTCGCCTGTTTGTGCTGTTTCCTTATGTAAGGAGTTTTTTTTTATGGATGAAAACAAGAAATAATAAAGATTCAAGTTTTTACAAAAGAAGCCCTGTGATCCATTTGCCTATACAATACTCCGGAGCTGGCTCATATTCTGATGTTTTGTTACTGAAAGAAGAGTTGCATCCTGAACCGTGCGGGGAGTAAGGCATTCATCCACACTCACTTACAACTGAACGCTAGAAGGTGAGCTGTTTCTTTGCTATTCACCTCCAAAGCGTGGCTGCCCTAGAATCCCCCAACCTCCTAAACTACACCGAGCATGCCTTCACCAGGTCATCCAAGATGTGCCTACTTACCTCCTCCACTGGAAGGATTTTCTGATGTGTCGATACTAGACTCCATGCGCACCACGTGTGATATCTAACTACTGTGTTGACTATGAATAAAGTGCACAGGTCCTTGTTACCTGGGTTTTTGAACACTCCATAAAACCAATGAGCATGGGAGAGGCTCACCAACCTAAGGAAGCACCCACCCTTTTGTAAACCTCTATATTGTAGAGGCAATGAAGCAGGAAATGCTCCATGCTCTAAAATGCATTGCCGCACCCCTCACAGGGACAACCCCTATCATAGGGGTGCCTGAACTTCACATTGCCCCTTACATATAGCTTTCCATGGAAGCCTGTACTAAATGCAGAGCCCTCCTCAGCAGCCGCATGCAGAGAATATTAGGACAGAGAACACAGAGACCTTTGAGGAACCAGGCTTAAAAGCATTTCCCCATCTTTTATTGTCACACTCACAAGATAAAACTTGTTAAAAGCACATCAGATAATAAACTCTTGTGGAATCCAGATGGCACCCAATTAGTTTTACCATACTGGATTTTTCAGTGGACCACCAAATCTCATGGATTTCCTGCAGATTTGCCACTTTGGATTTTATAGCAGATTGTGCTAACATAAATTTAAAAAATATCAATGTATTTAAAATCCACAATTTTAAATTTTGTGGATCCAAAGTCAATGGGGAAAATCTACAATAAAACGGCAATATATCCACAGCAAAAATTACCAACCATGGATTTAACCCCTTAACGTCCCTGGACGTATGAGTACACCCTAGGGTCGCTAAGGAGCTTTGCAGGGGGATCTCTCCATGATCCCGCCACACAGCAGCCGGGTGTTAGCGGCTAATTGCAGCTAACACCCGGTGGTTAAAGGTTAAATTAATTAAAAATGGTGCCGCACACCGTTCCTCGCTCCGATCGGGACATAGGCAGTGAGATTGCTGAGTCCCTCCGTCGCTGCCATGTTTTGAATTTACCCACTTCCTGCTTAAGGCAGGAAGTGGGGAAACCGCCATCTTGGTTCACCCTAATGCATTGTCTATGCAATGCATTAGGCTGTATTAACGATCACGCCCCCTAGTGGTGGAGCGCCCTAGAGGGACTCAATGTTAAAGTAAAAAAAATAAATAAATAAAGTGTTAAAGTGTAAAAAAAGGAATCACCCCGTTCGCCATTTTACAAATAAAAAAAATAAAATAATAAAAAAGTTACACATATTTGGCATCGCCGCGTCCGGAAAAGTCCGATCTATAAAAATATAACATAATTTATCCTGTATGCTGAACACCGTAGAAGAAAAAAATTCCAAACACCAAAATTGCAGTTTTTTGGTCATTTCATGTCCCATAAAAATTGGAGTAAAAGTGATAAAAAAGTCGCATGCATTCCAAACTGCTAGCATTAAAAAGTACACTTCAACCCGCAAAAAATTCTGCCTCACTGACATCCATAGGTGTTATTGGTCGCACAAAATGGCGCAAATTTCAAAAATAGAAAATGTTTGGAATTTTTTACGGTACCAAAACATAACGGTACATGTTTGGTATTTTCGGATGCATATCCACCTGTAGAATACAGATAACACATTATACTTACCGAAGATTGAACGCCGTAAAAGTAAAACACCCGCAAACATGGCGCAAATATGTTTTTTTTTCCACAATTTGTCCCACTTGGAATTTTTTTGAGGTTTCCCTGTATATTCCATAGTACAGTGAATAACACCATTAGAAAGCACATCTTGTCCCACAAAATAAAAGCCCTCATAGTTCTATGTAGTTGTAAAAATAAAAAAGTTATGGCTCCGGGAAGGCGAGGAGGGAAAAACGAACGTGTCAACAGAAAAAAACGCAAGGTCCTTAAGGGGTTAAAATCTGCACCGCAAGTTAATGTCTGCACAGATTTCAAGATGATTTTTTTCTGCAGAGGATGGATGGGATTCCTGAAAACCTCATTCACTTTGCTGCCGCTGGAATACTCTGATGATTTTCTGCATGAAAATCCGCTGTAAAAAATCTGCAGTGCATATGTCCTATGTGACATGCCGTTAGGCTAGATTCCCACAGTTTACTTTCCCTATGGAAAAATCCACTGTGTAATATATGGTAGAAATACGAGGGACGCCCAAAGATTTCTGCCATTTATTCATTTTTCTTCTGACTCATTTTACTCCACGTCCTAGCTTCAGTCATATTTTTCGTGATGAACATCTGCAGAAAACGTGTAAATAAGGGACATGCTTTTATTTTTTTCACACAATGCAGTTTCGGTACCAGTGTCAATAGAAATACAGGCCACAATTCACGTTGTGTATTCTCACTGAAAACATTAGGACACTATAGCTGTGTTTTTTTAAATGTATTTGGTGCATAAAATGGACTTAAAGGAGAAAACCCTATTCCTGATGATGAGGACTTTGGTTGTCATTTAACGTTCAATGATCAGAAAAAAAAGAACATCCCGGATGTTTCCAGTCCTTTTGGGCCGATTATTTACCCTTCATTGCATTAGGATATTCTAAAACTGGCATGGGTGTATTGAAATTAAAAGGAACAAACTAGAGGGAATCGGTATAATAATTGGTAGAAATTCTTTACTTAAAGGGAGCCCATCACACAGAACCTGTAAGATCTGCCAGCAGGATGTTATAGAGTGACATATAGTTTTGTGGGGAAAGATTCAGTAGGACTTTTAATTCATTCATTTACATTTCTGATTGTTTTTGGTTAAGGAGTCCAGTGGGCGGTCTTACCAATGGCTGACAGTTTTCTCTGTATGCACACTCCAATAAGAAAGTCTGTCAATCACTGATAAGACTGCCCACTGGACTCCTTGACAAAAAATAAGCTGAAATGTAAATGAATTCAGTGCTACAGAGTATCTCCCCACAAAACTAGATATCAGTCTGCACATCTCTGCTCTAAGGGTATGTTCACACGATGTATTGCGGCGTGTACAGTACACGCCGCAATACATTGTGTGTTTTGGGAGCTTGCGCTGATCAGCGCGTATTCCCGAGGTGCGGGGGGGCACCCCGCCGGCCCCTTAGACATGCATTACTCATGTCACTTATCTCCCCGTGCATAAAAAACGATTCTATTGTACGCGCGGGTGAGAAGGCGTAATCCATAGTTCTCTATGAGAGCTATGGATTACCCTAATTGCGGGGGCGCATTTTGCCGTGTATTAAACTCAATACACATTGAAATGCGCCCCAAAAAAAGCCGTGTGAACATAGTCTAAGACATACTGCTGGCAAATCAGATAGCATGTTCAATGTGACAGGTTTCCTTTAAACTATCATTACATGACAGCATAACAGCCCACATCAGGAGCCAGCCTAAGAGAGAAAGAGAAGTCATATACAAGTATATGTACAAAACAAAAAGTATGTGGAAGAGGAACAAAATTTAGACACATCAGAAGGTTTTAAACCGGGCTTCAGCTCTCTAGAACTTACCATTCTCAACTTTTCATTTCAAAAACAAACTCACCATGAACAGCTGTCCCTGACTAAATTTTGAGAATCTCATGATCTGAGCCCGAGAAACTCCAAAAAATTTAAACGTTTCACAGGAAGGGAAAGTTACGGGGGCCCAACGTGCATGACTGCTCCCCAAACTGCCCACCCCTTCACAAATGAACGGGACTGAGGCACAACTGCAGTATCGGCGAACGAAAAGGGCGGAAAGAGACCCCCCAAAAAACCCCTAAGGCTGACCATTTAGCAAACAAAAATTTTTAAAAAACCAAATGTTTGTACCCCGGACTTCTAAAACCAAAGACACCAGTCTGTTTTCCCCTTGTCACGAGGAAAAAGGGTCTCGAATTTGTCTACTTTAAACTTCCTTTTTTCTTACTTTTTCTAAAAGGGAAAAAAAAAAAACTTCAAAAGGACCCCCTATTTTTTCCTACCCCACTATTAGACCGAAATTAAAAGACGCAAAAAAACCCCATCAGAAATGGGGCAAAACAACCAGGGGTTTAGCCGGCCCCCAGGGGTTTCCCCCCCCCACACTTCTTTAAGGGTATGTCTTTTTTGGCAATTGAAAGAGGGAAGGAAGTTTAAAGGGGAATACCCAAAAAAAAATTAAAACCACTGAAACCAGTGACAAAAAAGGAAAGGGGAATTTTCTTTACGTTAAAAGCCCAGGAAAGTATAGTAATGAAAACCCGGGACCTTTTCTTATTTAGTTTTTCGGTTGGCCCCACCTTTTCAAATTAAAGCCCCTTTCAAAAACCTTCTATTTTTTTAAATTTTTTAACCACACACAAAAATTCTGCTTTTATTAGAAAACATAGGCATAAAGGGAAGCCATCCCAACAAAAAGGGACAGGGAACGTCAAACCCAAAAACCTTTATTTTACTTTAAAAAAATTGGGGAAATTTGACCCAAAAAAAGGGTTTCTTTGGGGAATGGGGACTCTTACATTGACAGCGGGTTGTCCCAGCGTTACTTTTTTGTTCCTTTTACACTTACCCACCTTTCCTCCTTCCTTACTAAAACTCGTCTTCGGGTTTTGGGGCCACTTCAAAAAGGCGATCCTAATCTTTTCCCATTCTTTTTTTTTTTAAACCATAATTTTGGGAAAAAAGGATTTTCGATCTTCGGAAATTTGCCCCTTTTAAATAAATTACCCCTGGCTGAGGACCCCCGCGCCGACTGGAGGGTTTCGTTGAGTTTAGGGGTGCAAAGGGAAAATTTTCTTTTTGCTGCGGGTAAAAAGGGGGAAAAATATAACTATTGCAAAAGCCTGAAAATTCTTTTTTTCAAAAAGGCACAAAAACATTATAGGAGTACCAAACTTGCCTATACAGCCCGTTTCCCCTTTTGGGGTCTAATCAACACCCCTAAAACTTTAATTTTCATAGGTCGCTTTAACGAGGGTTTTCCCTTTTCTTCATTTAAAATATTTTTTCTTTTTTTCCCGGTGTAACTAACTTTCCAAACACTTCATGAAATTTAATCCCAGCTTTGGATTTTAGAACAAAAAGTGGTTTTTAAAGGATTTAGGGCTTTCAGGCCCTTCCTTTCACATAGGTTTGAAATCTGGGTCCAACAGGATACGGGAATTACCATTTTCCCGGGACAGAGGGTCGCACACCTGTCCCATTTCCCTTAAAGCAAAACCCCTTCAAACCGGGAAATTCCCCGGGAAACCATAGAAAGGAAATATCTCCTTAATACAACCCTAGGTTTATTTATGAGATAACCCAAAACCATTCAGTTAAAAACCCCTTTCTGAAGCACGGGAAAAATCAATGGGTTTTGCCGGGGAGCCACACCGCTCTGTACTGATGGGGGCAAAAAACTCTGATACGTGTCTACGGGTTGGGTGTCCCTTCCTTCAGAGATTTCATTTAGCAAGATTACTTGTTTTTTTAAAAAATTTCCCTTTTGGGGGTTTTTTTTTTCCAAAAAGGGAAAATAGATTTTGGAAGTTTTGCACTCAAAAAATTTAAAATTTTTTTCAACAACATAATAAAAAATTCTGCACCATTTTTTTTTTAGCTGCCCCCTTAGTGACCCAATAGTGTTTAGCTCTTTCCCCAAAGGGACGGGACCGGGGATGAGAGCTCCTCATCCTGGCCGAAAACATCTAAATATCCCCCTTTTCCCTCAGCAGCTACGTCGCCCTTTTCCCCTGCTTTTTAAAATCACACACCACTGCGGACAGGTACTCAACCCCAGTTGCGGGCACCCTTTCCCCGGGCCTATTTCTCCTTGGGAAAATGGGCAAACATTGCAAAAAAAAAAAAAAGAAAACCCCAATAAGGCCCTGGCATTGAGACAAAAAAAATCACATATTTTTTTTTCCGGCGGGTTTTTAAAAACCTAAATCCATATGTTAAAAGGGGCAAAAAAACTCAACCATTTCAGTTTACTTGTATCTCTCATTACCAAAAATACCTTTGTTTGTTAGGATTTGCACACTGTGGGGAAAGGGAAATGGGTTGTCAGTTTTGCAAAAACATAGCATGCAGTTCAAACAACTCACACCACCCCCGCACGGGAAATTTAAACGGGGATAAAGCAGGTATGAAGTGACTCTGGGGCAAAACCCCTTTAATGCGGGCCCCCAGTTTTTGGGAAAATTTACAACCCCCAATCTTTCCCCTTATGTTTTTTTTATATAAATGCAAGTGGGAGTTGTATTTTTCCCAACAGCTGGGGGCCCGCTTTTGGGAGGACCCTGTTTTTAACGGGGTTGTACTTGCTTTACAAGGGGGCAATTTTCCATTAGTGTGCCAGAAATAGCTGGGGCTACTAGTCCCTACTCTGGTATCCCCATGATTTGCGTGGAGGGGCTCTCATTTAATTTTAAATAAATACAAAATTTTATATTTAAAGATTTAAAAGAATTTTTTCTTGCTTAGTCGGGGATTTTTTTTTAAAGGGAAAAATGTTTTTAAAATTTTTAGGCCCTTTTTTTAAATGCGACAAATGGGGGCCCCCTTTGGGAGCCCTTTCCATCACCCACGGTGGCTATTCTTTTTATGTGTGGTGAGAGTATAACACTATCCTTTCTCCCTCAAAATCCAGGGGGGTTTTTTGGGTAACTTTGGGTAGGGCGCATATAAAGGGGGACTCCTTTTTTTCCGGAATCATCTTCCCAGGATTTTGGGGGTATACATTAATTGTTAAAATTCCTTTTTTCCCCCCTATTCCCAGACAAAAAAAAAATAACCACCCCTTTCCCTTTGGATCTTCTTTTTACTTTTAGAAAATTGTATCTAAAAAGGTGCCCAAACTTCTTTTTAAATTGTAAGGCCGAAAGAGGTTTTAAAACCATTTTTTTGGGGGGAAGAGTTCCTTTCTAGGCAACTTTTGAATTACCTTTGGGGGGAATAACTTGGACAAAAGGCTTCCCATTTAAAATCGGGTTACATAATAAAAACTTACAACTTGAAAAAAAGACTTGGGAGAGCAAAAAGGGGTGCAATCAAGGTTCTAAATAACGCACAAGATTCCTTGTTGTTTAGCAAAAAATTTGGGTAAGTCGGTGGAACCACTAAAATTTTATTTTAAAGGTACTATGCAGGCGGGCCATTTTTAAAAAGGGAAAAAAAAAATTTGGTTCCCAAACGAAGTCCTCCCTTTTGGCTAATGCAAAAGTGTATTTACATGCCCCAAGCAATACGGCCTCCCAAAAAGGGGGGTTCTTTGTGGGGGGCCAATGTAAAAATCTGTCATTTTGGGAAACCAAGGTATCAATCAAACTTTACCCAACCCATGGATGCATCTAAGATATATTAAAATCAAACTTTTTCTTAAATTGGATACTCCCCCGGTATTGTGTTTTTAAATGGGTTTGGTAAAATTTTGAAAAATTTCAAACGCCATACTATTTTTATAGTCGGCATCCCCGATTTTTCCCCAATTTCCCCACACAAAAAATCCCTGAAAACATCTGCCCCCATATTTTTGGGCAAAAACAAAAAAAAAACATACTAGAAAATATAAAATTTTAAATTTTTTTTAAAATAAAAAAATGGGGTCAAAAAAGGGGTTTTGGTAACCCAGCATGGTGCTTACACTACTTTTTAAATGGCACTTTTTTTATCCCCTTTTATTTTCATGCAATTATAATACCAAACCCCCCCCTCATAAATAAAAAGGGCTTTTGAGTATTGTTTTAATTGTGTTTTTTTGCTTTTGCAATCTCCCATGTTTTAAAATTTGGACTTTTCTGCATACGGGTTTGAACAGGTATCGATTCGATGTCCTTTTTTTTCATCTAATTGCCCCCATAGTGGAGGGGTGTGGGGCTACGGCCAGAAATTATTGACCGGGTTTTTTTTTTCCCCCAAGTACACGGGGGTTTGTTTTGCCTCCTACGGGGTTTTTAGCCCTTTGCCCCAGCCATTACGTTTTAAGTATTGCCGGGTTGTTTTTGAGTAAAAAAACCCGCCCTTTAATTTTTCTGTGATTTTTCTAATACTAAAAGGTGGGCATTAAAAAAAAAAAAAAAATTTTTCCAAAAAAATTTAGTTTTTTTTTTTTATTTTGGGGGGTTTTTTTAGTTTGAAAAACACAGGCTAAAACCTTCTTATGCCGGGGCAAAATCACTTTGGTTATTTATTTTTTTATTTGTTCGGGAAATAGTTTGGGGTTTTACATAGCATTTTTCCTCCCCAGCATCTCAGTTTTTCCCCCCTGCCCTTTTAAAAACAAAAATTGTTCCTTTTTAAGAAAATAAATTTTCCCATGGGTCAAAAAGGGAAATTCCACACAGGACTGCTTGGCTTCCTAATAGCTGTCTTTTTGCATTACTTTCGGACAAGTTGAAAACACTGTACAGACTTGACTGTGCTCTTCAAGTAACTCAAGGAAGCAGTATCTGCACTTGCAATAACCCTTTTTAATTTCCCACGACCAAAATAAAGTGTCCTCAAGTCACCTTTTTTAAGGGTTTACCTTTCTGGGGCTATAAAAAAATCCCCCCTTTTCCCTACAATAGCCCAAACCCCATGACATTGATTTTTATCCCGGTAAAATTGGGCACAAAAAGGTGTCTGTGAAAAGTATTTTTTTAGTCAGGAAAATAGGGCAGAAAAAACCAAACCATCAAAAGTTTTTTTTTTTTTTATAAAGCTTTTCTGGAAATTTTTTTTAAATTGGTAACATCGTCAAGTAAGGAAGCACAACTTTCTCCTCTTAAGAGAAACATCTCCGCATAGGAGCGTAGAACGGTTTGTGTCACCATAAAACCTCCTTTTCACAAAATATATTGGGTGCTTTTTGTTTTTAAAAGGGAAATTTTGAAGTGCTGAGACACATCATACACATTTTGGGGCCCCCCAAACTGAAACCCAGTATTTTCCCCCTATTCAAATTTCCCAAAGGGAAGCCTTAAATGGCCACAAAAACATAAAAAAATTAGCAAAAAAAATTGAAAATTTTATGGCTTGCCCAAAAAAAAGGGTAAACCACACCTGTGGGCCAACACTTTAAAAACCATTTTACAAATTGGGAAAAAGAGCAAGCTAACCCAAAAAGACCCTATGCTCCGCAAAAACGGGGGGGAAACCTTTTTCTCTGAAAATTCTTAACAGATACTGGCAACACAGGCAGGGAGTATGAGGTCTAAAATAGCCTCAAATGAGGTTCTTTTCCCTCGGGCTCCCTTCTAAGGGGGTTGCATAGACGGGCCCCGGACGGCCCACGGGTGAAAAGGGGAAACCCCCCGGGGGGGCCCCGGGAGCATGGGTAACAGGGAGTTTTTTTTTCAACGCTTTTTAGTTTTGAGCGATTTTTATGGGAAAAAGTTAAAAATCGGAAAGGGGTTTTTATGGTGAGGGTTTTTTCCAGATCTTTCGAAAAATTTAAGGTTAAAATCTGAGCTTTCATCTTTTAAAGGGCGCGCCTTTTTTCGGCGTTTCCTGAAATTTTTGGGGGCCACCCAAAATAAATTTTACAAAATTTAAGCAGGGACATTTTTTGCGACGTCATGACGGGGATTGTAAGGTTGCGTTTGCGGGAAAAAAATCCAGGACCTCTTTTTAACATAGAACAGGTTTTTTGTTCACCCTCATGCCCTCTCAGCGTCTCATGGGTAAAAGGACTTTGCGCTCTCCTGGGGCCCCAACACAGGGGCAGCGAAATTGGGGCCCTATTTCTGCACAGAAAAACCCTCTACTTTTACTGTGATCCCCCCAAATTTATTTAAAATAGAAAATTTGAAGAATTATTTTAGTTAGCTAGAAATTTTTAAAGCAGCATCTACCGCTGAAAATTTTCATGGCGGGGGGACCCGGGGGGGGCCCCCGGGGGCGAACACAGACAACTCAAATTCTTTAAAAAAAAATTGGATAAAGTTCCCAAACCTTAGTTTTAGACATTGAAATTTGGAAAAATCTTTATTATTAACAGTTTCTTTTGAAATTTTTTCCGGGAATTTTGGGGGCAGCCTAAAACTTTTTTTGGGGATAAACATCTTTTTCTAGTAACTGCGGCCCCTCTTTTTTTAGCTGAAAAACCCCAAATTTTTTAAGTATTACTTTTCAGATAGGGTTTTTTTTTTAAATTTTTTTGTGACTTTTGGGAATATACCCACCTTGCATTTAAATTACAACCCAATTTTGTGGGCAGCACGGGGTTGTTTTTCCCAAAAAAAAACCGTGTATCGTACGAAAACTCACAGTTACTTTTTTTTTGACTTTGCGCCCCCCAAATGTTCATTGACCCCAGCATCACGAAAAATTTTAAAACAGAAAAGCCCATTTTCACCACAGGTGAATTTTAAAAGGGTTTCAAAAAATACCATTTTTTTTATAAAAAAAACATAACATTTACTTTTTTTTTGACTTTTCCACACCCAAAAAACTGTTCTTTGCGGACATCTAGGGAAATCTTAAAACAGAAATTCCCTTTTATTAAACCACAGGTAAATTTGGGAAAGGGGTTTGAAAAAAAATACCTTTATTATATCAAAACATAACATTTTAGGGTTTTTTTTTTGACTTTTGC
>JAODAL010067724.1:0-17154 GCA_025379985.1 Phyllomedusa bahiana | reverse complement strand
TTTTTACCTTTAAAGTTAAAATGTCTTTCCTGTGCACGGGTTTGCCCAAAATTACAGTCTGGCCAAAAGTTTGAGAATTACACAAATATTATATTTTCACATGCCTTTTTCCCCTCGGTTTTTATGGCGTTTGTCAATTTTTTTTTATCAAACAAAAATACAAGTGCAATCATATTATATTAAAAAAAGCTTTTATTACAGTTAAATGAGTTAATGAGAATCAATATTTGCATGTTGACCCTTCTTCTTAACCTCTCAATTCCCCCCTGGCATCTTCAATCAATTTCGGGACCAAATCCTGACTGATAGCAGTCCTTCTTGCACAATCAATGCTTGCATTTTGTCCCAATTTTTTGGTTTTTTGTTTTCCACCGCTCTTGGATTTCCCACAAGTTTAAAGGATTAAGATCGGGGGGTTTTTTTTCCCAGGCGATGGACCCAAAATCTCTATGTTTTGTTCCCTGACCATTTTATTTATCCCCTTTTGTTTTAGGGAAAGGGCTCCATCATGCTGGAAAAGGGCTTTGTTGATCACCAAAATGCCTTGGACGGTTGGGAGAAGTTGCTTTTGGGGGGACTTTTGGTACCATTCTTTATTCAGGAGTGTTTTTTTAGCAAGACTATTAAGAGCCTTTCCCCTTGGTGAGAGAAACCCCCCACACATGAATGGTTCGGATGCTTTACAGTTGACATGAAAAAGACTCTTGGGTATCCTCACCTTGTCTTCCCGAACAAGTGTTTTCCAATGTTCCAAACATTCGGAAAGGGGATTCATCAGAGAAAATACTTTACCCCAGTTCGCGTCCACTCCCCACCTTTGGCAGAATATCAGTCTGTCCCTGATGTTTTTTCTGGAGAGAAGTGGTTCTTGCTCCCTCCTTACCACCAGGCCTTGTCCATGATCTCCCCCCTCACAGGTTTGCAGATGCATTGCACCTGACTGCTAAAATTTTTGACAAGCTTGCACGCTGGTAGCCCGATTCCCAACTGAAAAAACTTTTTAAAAGACGCCTGGCGCTTCTGGGGTTTCTTGGCGCCCTGGGCCTTTTTTTCAACAATGGAACCTCCTCCTTGAATTCCTTGATGATGCGATAGATTTTTGACTGAGGGGCAATCTTTTTAGCTGGTACTCTTCCCCGTTAGGCCAGTTTTGTGCATGCAATATGACGCATGTGTTTCTTTAGAGAAACCATGGTTAAAAGAAAAGAAACAATGATCCAAGCACCACCCCCCTTTTAAAGTGTCCAGTGGTGTGATTCTTATTAATCATGGGCGATTGATCTCCAGCCCTGTCCTCACAACACCCACACCGTGTTAAGGGAGCAATCACTGAAACGATGTTACTGCCCTTTTTAAGGCGGGCCTGCAAAAATGAAATTGTTTTGGGGGAAAAATTCTTTTCTAGGCAACTTTTGACTTTGCAATTTAAATTGCTGTTAACTGATCACTCTTTAAAACATTCGGAGTATATCAATTTCCCATTAAAAAAACCTGAGCAAGACTTTTAAAAATTAACATTTGATCTTCTCAAAACTTTTGGTCAGACTGTACAAAAATATTCCATGTGTGGTCTAACCAGTGATTGTTAAGGGAAATAATTTCCACATTCCTTATGCCCCTTTTAATGCACCCCAGACCTATTGCCTTGGCTGCTCGTCTGACACTGGCGTCAATTAAGTTTTCTGTCCACCCGGGTTCCCCCGCCTTTCCATGTCACTTTTACCCAGACTTTTTCCATTTAACATGGATCATGTAATGGATTTTCCTCCCCATGTGCTAAACCTTGCATTTATCTGTGTTAAACCTCATCAGCCATTTCCCTGCCCAGGTCTCCAACTTATCCAGATCCCTTTGTAATAACACATTATCCTCTATTGTGTTGATTACTTTACAGAGCTTAATATCGTCTGCACCTAGGGCTCGTAGGAGAGGCAACCCTAGTGTCAGAGGGGCCCTCTCCCCGTCTGACCATGCCCGTATGTTTTGGGTTTGTTTTCACGGACGCCCCTTTTCAGGCCACCGCCTTTATTGATTCAGGATCTGCAGGAAATTTAAGAAGCCACAAACTTGTGACCAGGTTTCGTCTCCCAGTGATTCGGTTGCAGAAGCCAATGTTCGTCTCGTCGGTCAATGGCGAATGCCTTAAGGACGCTATCCGCTTCCGCACTGCTCCCCTCACCTTGCAGATTGGGGCTCTTCACAAGGAGACTTTGCAACTTCTCGTCCTACCTCGATATTCGTCTGAAATCCTTCTGGGCCTACCATGGTTGCAGGACCATACCCCGACCTTGGACGGGAAAACACAGGTGAAGTCATGCTTTGGGGTTCCGCATGTCTCTCGCGTTCCGTCGAAGCCGCAACCTGCTCCTCAGGTCGCCTCCCTGAGATCTGCCAAGCCTCCACCAGCCTACCTACGCCATACTGGGACTTTGCTGATGTTTTTTCGGAAAGACGGGCGGGGCTCTTCCTCCACACCGGCCTTATGATTGTCCCAAGATCTACAACCTGGCTGTACTCCTCCCCGGGCGGGGTCTATCCCCTCTCCGTCCCGGAGACTAAGTTTATGTCTGAGTACATCATTGGGAGAACCTCCGAAAAGGGCTTCATTCATAATCCTCTTCTCCAGCAGGACCCGGCTTCTTTTTCGTGGAGAAAAAGACGGGTTCTCCGGCCCTGAAATCAACTATCGGGGCTTAAATAAAATTACGTAAAGAAACCGCTATCCACTGCCCTTGATATCAGAACTTTTTCGCCCGCCTGGGGTGGCCCCAAGAATCTTTTCCAAGCTGGATCTACGTGGTGCTTATAAGCTGATTCGCATTCGAGAAGGTGATGAGTGGAAAACGGCGTTTAATACGCGGGATGGCCACTTCGAGTATCTCGTTATGCCATTCGGTCTCTGCAACGCTCTTGCTGTGTTTCAAAATTTTGTAAACCCGAGATCTTCCGGGCCCTACTCTACCTCTGTGTTATTGTTTACTTGGACGATATTCTAATTTTTTTCTCCTGATCTAGGAAACTCATTGCCACCTACTCCGCCAGGTCCTCAGGTGCTCCGCACCCATCAGCTTTTTGCCAAACCGGAGAAGTGTCTCTTTGAGCGTACCAGCTTACCCTTCTTAGGGTACATCGTCTCTGACAAGGGTCTCTGGATGGATCCTTCTAAACTCTCCGCAGTTTTACAGTGGCCACAACCGGTGGGCCTTCGGGCCATTCAACGTTTTTTGGGATTCGCCAACTATTATAGACAATTTATTCCCCACTTCTCTACACTTATGGCTCCCTTGGTGGCTCTAACTAAGAAAAACTCCAATCCCAAATCTTGGCCCCCAGAAGCTCAAGAAGACTTCAACCTTCTCAAATCGGCATTCTCGTCTGCTCCTGTCCTGTCTCACGCGGACCCTAACCGCCCGTTTATTCTGGAAGCGGACGCGTCTTCTGTGGCTGCCGGCGCTGTCCTCCTGCAGAGATCCTCCTCAGAAAAACTACATACTTGTGGCTTTTTCTCCAAAACTTTCTCTCCTGCCGAGAAGAATTATACCATTGGTGATCGCGAATTACTGGCCATGAAGTTGGCTCTAGAAGAATGGCGTCACCTGCTGGGGGGGCTCGCCACCCTATTAACATCTTCACCAACCATAAGAACCTCCTATATCTTCAGTTGGCTCAACGCCTGAATCCCCGGCAAGCCAGGTGGTCGCTTTTTTTTGCCCGTTTTGACTTCCTTCTAGATTTTCGGCCAGCCGGGAAAAACATCAAAGCGGACGCTCTATCCCGCTCTTCAGATACGGTGGGTCTTGAGTCTCCTCCACAGCACATAGTCCCCCCAAAACGACTAGTCACGGCTGTCCCCGTGGATCTTCAACACTTACCTCCCGGGAAGACATATGTGCGTCCTCCTTGCGGCCTAAATCCTGAGGGGGGACATTCTTCTCATACAGCTGGGCATCCAGGAGTCATAGATCTCTACAACTGGTGTCCCGTTATTACTGGTGGCCCACCCTCGAAAGATGCCGGGGACTTTGTTCTGGCCTGCACCTCCTGTGCCCGTAATAGGTCCCTCATTCAAACCCGCGGCCTTCTTCAGCCTCTCCCTGTTGCCGGGGCTCCCCCTTTTTTGTTTTTTTTTGGGTTTTTTACATCCCCGCCTGCCTCTCCCCCTAGCTACCTCGTTCATGTCCCTGCCGTAGGATGCCCAAGTAAAGGACATCAAGGCTCTCTGGCACTCACACGACAGGCCCTGGCTACGGCTTCTGTCGCACCAAACTTCATGCTGACAGGTATCGTGGGCCCCCGCCCTATTTGAGCCACGATAGGGTTTGGTTTCCACCAGGTAAATCCGCTTCAAGTGCCCAGCTAAAGTTAGGCCCTAAATACTTTGGTCCATTTGTGGAGCTACGGCGACTGAATCCAGTGTCTTACAAGCTCCGCTTGCCTCCTACCCTGCGTATCCCGAACGCCTTCCATTTCTCTCTCCTCAAGCCGGTGGTGCTGAATCGCTTCTCCCGTGGATCTGTCTCGCCTTCTCCCGTGGCCGATTCTGAGTGATTTGGGTTTTTGGAGAACTGGGCTGACTTCTGTCTTGGCTACAGACTTTATGCTAGGGATGAGCTGCATCTAAATGGGGAGGGTGCAGCTGTTTTGGGGGACAAAATGGCAAGGAAGTTGGATGAATATTTAAACCAGGGACTTGGGGGAGGGCAACTACACATATAGCATGAAAAGATAGTGAAGATTAGAGAGTGGGAATTAGGAATAAAACAGGGGGGAGTGGAGCGAGGGGGTGTAGAAAATATTTTAAAAGATCAGGGAGAAGGAATAAAACTGAAAAATCTGAAATTTTGCATGCTCCAATGCCAGGAGTCTGACCAACAAAATAAATGAACTAGAATTACTATAGCTGAAGAAAAATATGACATAGTGGGGAAAACTGAGACATGGCTGGACGAAGCTACGACTGGGCGATTAACTTGCAGGGTTGCAGTTATTTAGAAGGACCGTAAACACCGGAAGGGGGGGGGTGTCTGTCTTATGTAAAATCCTGTCTGAAGCCAACATACGGGAAGATATGGTACAGGTAATGAACAGGGGGAATTTTTTATGGGTAAATATACATGGGGGTAACAATAACAATATAATATTAATAGGGGTCTGCTATAGGCCCCCAAATATAACAGAACCCATTGAAGATGTACTCCTCAGGCAAATAGATGAGGCAGCTAATCAGAATGAGGTTATTATTATGGGCGACTTTAACTATCCAGACATCAATTGGGAATCTGAAACCTGTAGCTCTCACAAAGGAAACAGGTTTTTGTCAATAACTAATGATAATTACCTTTGCCAAATGGTGCAAGAAACCCACTAGAGGAAAGGCCCTTCTAGACTTAATATTGACTAATAGACCTGACCGGTAACAAAGGTTCAGGTTGAGGGGCACCTAGGGAATAGTGACCATTTCCGTTTATCCTTCAATAGAATTTTTTGTCAAGAAGCCACAAAAACACAGAATTTTAGGAAGGCTAATTTTATTGTGCTTGACTATTGACTGGGACAATATGTTTAAATATGGCAGAACAAAAAATAAATGGGATATTTTTAAAAACATCCTAGGCTACCACTGTGAGAGGTACATACCTTATGGTAATAAAAAAAATAGAAACGGGAAAACCCAATGTGGATCAACAGGGATGTAAAAGAGGCAATAAAAAACAAAAAGAAAGCGTTTCACCTACTAAAACAGGAGGGTAGTGAAGAGGCACTAAGAAGCTATAGGGAAAAAAATAAAGTGTGTAAAATAAAGATAAAGGAAGCAAAGCTGGAGATGGAAAGACATATTGCTATAGATAGTAAAACTAACCCCAAAATATTTTTTAACTATATAAATAGTAAAAAGATTAAAATTTTGGCCCCTTGAAAAATACTGAGGGAGAGACAGTAGAGGGCGATGAGGAAAAAGCAAACCTATTAAACACTTTTTTCTCCACTGTATTTACCGAGGAGGATGAGCTTCCCGTTGAACAGAGGGATGAGGTAAACTCCAACTTAAAAGTTTTCTTGTCTAACCCAGGGAAAAAGTCAGCTCCGCCTCAGGAAGATTGAATTTGACAAATCCCCAGGTCCAGAAGGCATACACCCACGTGTCCTAAGGGAGTTAATGATGTCATAGATAGGCCCTATTCTTAATATTTATGGACTGCTAAGAACAGGTATGTCCCAAAGGATTGGGGCATAGCAAATGTGGTGCCAATATTCAAAAAGGGGTCAAAAAGTGATCCAGGAAACTATAGGGCCGGGAAGCTTAACCTCTGTTGTGCGTAAAATGTTTGAAGGTTTTCTCAGAGATGCTGTCCTGGAGTATCTCACTGAAAATAAATGTAAACGCTGTTCCAGATGGGTTTTATGAAGGATCGGTCCTGTCAGACTAATCTCATCGTTCTATGAGGAAGTCAGTGCTAGACTGGATCGGGGTGAGGCACTGGATGTCATATATCTAAAATTTTTTTTAAAGCATTTCATACTGTTTTCCCCATAAAAGGTTGGGAAGTAAAATGAGAATGCTTAAACTGGGGGAAAATGTGTGCAAGTGGGTAAGCAATTGGCTCAATGATAGAAAATAAAGGGTAGTAATTAACGGTACATACTCGACTGGATTGCTGTACTAGTGGGGTACCCCAAGGGTCAGTTATTGGGCCCCATCCTCTTTAACATTTTCATTAATGATCTTACACAGAGATTACACAGTAGAATATCGTTTTTTGCAGACGATACTAACTCTGTAAAGAAATCAACACAATAGAGGATAATGTGTTATTACAAAAGGATCTGGATAAAATTTTGGGGGCTGGCAGGAATGGCAGATGAGGTTAAAAACTGATAAATGCAAGGTTATGCACATGGGGAAGTAGAAATCCATTACAGATTAAAATGTTAAATGGAAAAAAGCTGGGGTAAAAGTGACATGGAAAAGGACTTGGGAAACCTGGTGGACAGTAAACTTAATTGTAGCAGCCAGTGTCGACAGCAGCTGCCAAGGCAAATAGGATCATGGGGTACATTAAAAGGGGCATAGAGGCACATGATTTAAGCATTATTCTCCCTTATACAAATCACTGGCTAGACCACACATGAATATTGTGTACAGTTTTGGCACCAGGCACAGGAAAGACATTGTTTGTGCTTTGAACAGGTACAAAGGCAGGCAACAAAAAATAAAAGGACTGGGTGGATACAGTACCCAGAAAGATTAGCAAAATTATGGTTATTTTTGTTTGGAGAAAAGACGGCTTTGGGGGAAATAATAAATATGTTTTTAAAAACATCAAAGGTCAATATAGAGATCTCTCCCAAGATTTATTTATAAACCCCGGGCGTATTAGAACAAGGGGGGGATCCTCTCGTCTTGAGGAATGAAAAGTTTCTACATAAACACAGAAAGGGATTCTTTACTGTAAGAGCAGTGAGACTATGGAATTCTCTGCCAGGGACTTGTCATGGTGAATTCAATAAAGGAGTTCAAAAGGGGTTTTGGATGCATTTCTGGAGCATAATAATATAACCAAGTTATAGTTCTAGGATTCAGGAGAGGGGTCATTGATCCAGGGATTTTTCTGATTGCCAGATTGGAGTCGGAAGGAATTTTTTTCCCCAAAATGAGGACAATTGGCTTCTACCTCCCTTGGGGGTTTTTTCCCCTTTCCCCTGGTTCAACACCTTAGCACAACAGGCTGAACTGGATGGACGTCTTGTCTTTTTTCGGTCTTACAAACTATGAATAAAATCCAAAATGTTGATACTTCAGCAGTTACTTGGCTGTGCACGATGGATATTAAATCCATGTTCACATGCATTCCACATAAAAAGGGATGTCAGGCTGTAAGGGAGTCATTTGACCTCAATCATAAATTGTCCAACGCATTTATTGTGTTTTTAATGCATCTTTTGGAATTTGTGTTGACTAAGAATTTTTTTCGATTTGGGGAGTCATTTTACTTGCAGACATGGGGGACCTCGATGGGGTTCCCTGTGGTTCCAAGTTTTGCTAATACTTACATGTTCTTTTTGGAAAAGCAGTTCATGCATCATTCTGAATATTCTACGGAGGTGCTAATGTGGCTCCATTATGTGGATGATGTGCTCGTCTTGTGGACGGGTACGGAATCTCATTTATTGCTGTTCGTTGAATATCTCAATGGATGTCATCCATTGATCGAGTTAACACTGAATAAAGATCAATTCCTTATACAATATCTGGATGTTGAGATCAGGAAAGATGAGACAGGACTTTCTACTACACTATACAGTAAACCCATTGATAGAAATAATATTTTACATCATAATTTATTTCATGCCCCTCAAACGTTTAAGGGCATTCCTCGTGGTCAATTTGTAAGAGCACGACGAATATGCTCTACTGATCAACAGTATCTTGAAAATATGCATAAACTTGTAGAAAAATTTACTGCGAGAGGGTACGACAGAGGTGAATTGGAAAGAATTTGTCATGAGGTGTCGTCTAAAAAAAGGGACAATTTGTTGAAACCCAAAGTGAAAACCAATAGGGATCAATTCATGCTTGTAACAACTTTTGATCACCATTCGTCTGTAATACAGAAAGCTATAAGACGATATTGGTCTATTTTGGAAAGTGACCCCAAGTATGGCCATCTATTTAAAGAAGGCCCTTGTTTTGTTTACAGAAGAGGGAGATCAATAGATGACTCAGTTGTGCATTCAACAAAAAGATCGTCAGACGATACTTAGAACAGTTAGGAATGGAACACATGCATGTATGTCATGCCAGAATTGTAGTTCTATCATCAAAGGGGATACATTTAAACACCCACTTAAAGGATATGACATACATATCAGAAGTTTCTTTACCTGTTTAAGTAAAAATGTAATCTATGTTCTCAAATGCCCATGTGGGATGACCTACGTGGGACAGACATATCGTCCTGTCCGTATCTGCATCAATTAGCATAGGTCAGCCCTTAGATTGTACAGCACTAAAATGTTGTGGCGTAATTTCCAAAACTGAGGAAAAAGTGAAACATGGCGAGATTTCGTGGCTACGTCACTTCAACGAAGCATGCCACCAGGTTCATGAACTTAGGTGGTTTGTTGTTGAAGAGATTATGGCCCATGATACTAATTCAACACATTCCCGTTTGCTTCAACGTGAAGCATATTGGTATTTCAAATTGTATTCCCTCGTACCCAAAAGGTTAAACGAGGCATGTTGCTGCTTGGAAATGTGCTGAGACAGATGTAACAATCATCTCCGGGTGGATACAAGTTTGTAATATTGTTAAAGACTTTTATTATTTTTTAAATCTGTAAGAGACATTCGTCTAATGGATCACGGTGCCATAGTTTTTTTAAAAAAAATATTATTGAGATTTTTAATACTGCATTGTATACAAGTTCCCTAGATTACAACTACCTCTCTCTGCTCTCATTGCCTTTTTCAGCAGTCCTGCGCCATACTGGGTCACCCCCTGCTGTAAAACTCCAGCAAGGATCTTCTGATTAAGTTACTGACAAGTTTTAATCCTTTAAAACCTGTAGTTTGGCACAAAGATACAAACCTCCCAGTCATGTCCAGAAACGGGGCTCGCTAGGAATACCCCTAATCATGCATAGAACCCCCACAGCGTAAACAGGAATTGTGAGACTAAAGTACCGTGGGTCTGGAAATATAATGGTGGGCAACCCCCTTTTAAACATCAAACTATTTAAAACTGAGCGGGTGTGCAGGGGTTCAATGATATCTTAATCAAACTTATAAACAAATTATTTTGGGGTTTCAGTTAATACAATCATTAATTAAAAATTTTAGAGAACACAGTCAGCAGGTGAAAGGCTGGGAATGATTTATGTATCCCGGGGGTTGTCACAGTATCGGATCCACGCTGATGGTGTATCCCACAGCTCTAAGGGTGCATGAGGAAAAGGGCCCTAAAGCAAAAATAACGATTCAGTGCTCCCCCTAGACTCAAATTGGGGTTTAAGTTGGGGGTTGTGGTCCAGGGGAGTGTTTTTGGAAAATTTTGGTCATGTTTCTTTCAACCAATGTAGAATTTTTAGGGTTGTTTTGCTGCTTGTCTTGCTGGAAGATCCCATCTACACCAGGGAAGACAATCAGTGTCACGGTTCACACCGCGGGCCCTGCCTTGGACCGTCGGCGTGCCCATGTCTCGGCTACGGCTTCCGGTACTGGGGTCGTGGCAGCCAGTATCCCTGTTACTTGTTACTCACCTGTCCTGGCTCCTGTCTGTAATGCGGTGCCAGCGGTGGTTCCCACCAGCAGATACGAATCTGCCATCCTTCTTTCAGCTTCTTGGCTTTCCGTTAGCTCATGAGCACCCTCTAGAGGTGCGGTTGCTGCACTGCTCTGATATTTTAAGCGATAGTGTCCCAATTTCCTGCTCCATGAACTGTGACCCCTGGCTATTTAAGCAACTTCCTGCCCTGCTCCCTTAAGTCACCTGTCTACCTGCATTAACCCTGTGCTATCTAGCGCATCTGAATCCTGATGTTCCAGACGTATCAATCTGCTACAGCCTGCTGTTTATCTGCTGCTGTACCAATTCTACTACCTGCCTGGGACTGCATTACCTATCTACTGCTGTGCCCTGTCACTAGTTCCACTGTCCTGCATCCTGTCCCGCACTTCAGTAACCACCTCAAGTATCACCATCTACGCTCACGGTGGCCCAGAGGATCCGCTATAGCCGATGTTTTTAACCACCTGTGTTAGAAAACGTGACAATCAGTATCTATGTATATACTGTATGTGATCTGCACGGATGGATTTATAACCAAATCAATTGAGAGTACCTAACACATGGAAAAATACCAAGAAAACATTCCCCAGACCATAACACTGCCACCAACAGTCGGTGTTCTTACAGAAATGGTTGCAGGGTGTTTTCTCTCTGATGTTTCTCGCCTAACACATCAATGTTCATTCATTTGATAAAGCAGAAAAAAGTGTTTCATTGGAGAAGGCAACCTTTTATATATCCAATATTGCCATGAAAATTAAAGAAGTTGTCTCACTACATTGATTCATCTTACCTCAGTCCTGTTTTCTTGGTTTCACTTTGAATTCAGGGGCGTGTTTATTAGCTTCTACTAGGCTGCAATAGAAGCCAGATCTGTAGCTATAGCAATCAGTGCTGACAGCCTATCAGGAGAGATCAAACAGGTCTGTAGCCATAGTGACCTGAGAAGCTGATGCAGCACATATAGGAGGGGATATCTCAGAATAGTAGGACACGTTAATAGACACATATTGCAAAGTGACTTGTTTTTGCAAGATCTTGTAGTGAGACAACCCCTTTAACGCCTTTTCTGCTAATGTAATTTCAATAGCAGAGGTACATTGACCATCTGTCTGCTTTGGAGACTCATACGTAATAGGGTTCAATAAACTGTTGTTTTACACACATGTCTGGTAGCCCCGTTTCATTTTGATGGAAGCCTGCTCCTCTGTAGAGTGTTGGTCCGCCATGGCGCACCTTCATAGCCAACAATCACCTCTCACCTCAATGGCATGTGGTATTCCACAATTTCCACATTGCTTATTTGCAGTGGTGTCATTTGTTCACGCACAATAACACTTTCACCACAGCAGCACAGAAACAGTTCATAAACTGTGCAGTTTCAGAAATATTACCACCTTTGGCCCAAAAGCCAATACTTAGCCCTCTTTTGAAACTCTGATAACTCACCCCTTTTAATCCTGACCGACCAAGTCAGCTTAAGACATGTGACTTTCTTCATGAGCTACATGCTGCTGATATTGAATGTGACTCAACTGTGTATACATATGTTGTATATATTCTACTGGGAAATTAAGTTTTAATGTGAAAAAGTTCAGTAAAATAATAGCATGATAAATTGGAGTGTTTTCTGCAAGAGTCCAACCATTTGTAGTAATGTCCATAGTTAAAACAATAATCATCACAAAGCATTATAGCGTTACGCTGTACTTGTTCAGCTAGCAACCACTGTACAACAATTCTCCATTAAGAACGTGATTATATGTTAGTGGGATGAGAAATGACTTGAAGGTAGTAATTGAAAGTGGCAGGCCTTTGAAATCTTGTCAGCAGGATATTTGATGTATGATGTTAATGCTAATTACCTTAAATCTCTATTCATTAACAGCAAAAACTTCAGGGTGCTTGTTTTTCAGGTTTCCTTTTTCTTGCATCTTTTTTTCACAGCTCTACTCAGTTGTTTACTGACAAAAAAATAGGGATTTGTTCACACAAGCTTCTGCACTGCATTTTTCGTGCTTCACAAATGTATCCAGTTGTCTGGTTATATCTATATTTTTAAATTTTTTAGTAAACTGCTGACCTATTAGGCCTTGTCCTCATGGTACTGGTTTGTGGCCGGTTTTTCAGACGGTTTGCGGTTTTGCAAACCCTCTGAAAAACCGGCCTCAAACTTTTACATGGGGCCTCTATCGAAACCCGTGCAGCAGACCCACTGCACGGGTTTTCCTCCTGGCCGCCCGAAAAACATTGTTGATGTTTATTCTTCTGGTTTATGAAGATCTCAATGTGAAAGGGGAGGGCTTCTCTCTGCTAATCATGGAGAAAAGCCATCCCCCCATGGCCATGTGCATGGCCCACAAACCGGATATATATAATGGTCGGATAGACCAACCGGTATTTGTCTAGTACCGTGGGGATGAGCCCTTAAACTTAAAAAAAAAAAGTATACTCACTGCTCTTCTTATCTCGGATCCAGCGCTGCACCATCCTCACTCTCTGCCAATCTTCTGTTTTCTTCTAGTCTTGATCTAAACAGAACGTCAATCAGCGGCTGCAGCGGTCACGTCTTTGGCTGACACCCCTTTAAAATCAAATCCAGCTGGTAGACCATTAGGACCTGCTACAGTCTAGAAGTTGCACAGAGCTTCTCTGCCCAGTTTATTACTGTTACTAATTTGCCGTGAAAGCAGTTCAGCATGGTAGCCATCATGGTAGTTCAGCTCAATCTGCCACCTATGTCAAGTAGTTTTATAGTGATAACTCTTGTGAGGTGATAAGGTATGAGGAGATGGTGCACCACACAGATTGCAACAGTTTTTATTGTTAACTCTTATGTTAACAATAACAGATGCACAAATCTTGGTGGCTCTCTATAGGAAACATAGGACGACGTCTATGAATTGGAATGCAGCATTTTTGTAACTTGCTGCCGAAACACTAGTTCTAAATATAGAGGATATAGTGTATAATACGACAGTATGAATGAAAGTATTAGACGGAAGACAGAGTGTTATGCCTCAAACTTTGCATAGCAGTTACATACCAAACTTTGGCGCATTAAAATGTGTCGTGAAGTGCACATTGCGCAAAGTTTGGCTAAATATCTGTTCATACATCTATAGAATCGGCAATATACAAAAAAAATGGCGAAGGTGGATTCATAAATGTCACCTTAATTAACAGTATCACTAACAGCATTCCTTCCAAATTTCCTTTTTTTTGGATGGACACTCCTTCTTTTTAAACCAAATGCCCCTGTCCTCCTTTGCTCCTTAAAGGGGTTTTACCACGATGTAATGTTGATGTGGGATCCTCCAAAATGGGTATTTAATCACATTTCTAAATATATGTGATTATAAAAAGTCAAACCTGTGAGTGCTACAGCTTTCTTTACATGCCCTTAGTTACTTAAAAGTTTACATTAGACACGACCAGGAGCTGATCTTATCTGATGACAGGGAACATGAAAGAGCTTGCAAGGGGCTGGGTAGAAATGTGCAGTGTATGAGGCTTTCTGCTGTATAGAGAATCCACTAGTTGTAATGTAATTATCTTAGTAAACATTGCAGACGCTCCCTTGCTTCCTTACTGTAACGGATGCGACGCACATACAGCATACGTTGGAGCGCCGACTGTTGACATCTGGGTGTGGATCAACTGTGGTCACCGCAGGCGAGATGGTATATGGAGAACCACGCTAGGGAGAGGAGTCTAATGGGCCCCTGGCCTTAACCGTAGCCCTCTGCAAAGCGGGACGGACTTAACTGCGGGGACCCCCAGGTCACTACCCCTGACATGGCTACCTGCGGTGACAGCCGAGGTGCAGGACAGGAACAAAAGCGGTGGGTAGTCAGGAACATAGGTAGCTGGATACGCGTAAAACCACATCAAAGGCCACGGGAGGAACAGGACAGGTAACAAAGCAGGATACAGCAGGTACAGGATGGGGATCACCGCAGGATATATCAGGAACATGACAGCAGATACAGGACGGGGATCAGGCAAATACAGCAGACACAGGACAGCAGGAGAGGACAGACAAATGGTCAGGAGCTCTGATGACTTCAGGAACTGGACCAGCATCTCAGGGTTAAATCAGAGCATGGCGGAGCTCAGAGATGGGCTTCAGCATGAGACTGCAACAAACAGCAATGCAGCAAAAATGGACTGACCCAGAGCAAAGGCAGGAACTTTCCCATTATAGCAGGGGTTTATAGGTGAAGAAGGGGGGTGCACAGGACAGGAAACCCAAAAAAAGACAGGAGCTACACTGCGCGCGCCCAAGGGGGCACAGTGCGCACACATGGAACCCAGGAGGCAGGGCGAGTGCTAGTGGTAAGTACAAGGAGCCACTCGCGCAGCAGGGAAACAGGCAAGACAAGGAAGGCAGACAGCTGGCAGTCCATGGCAGGGGACGCGGAGTGATCCGTGACACTTGCTCTGCAAGGGGCTGGGGAGAAATGTGCAGTGTATGAGGCTTTCTGCTGTATAGAGAATCCACTAGGTGTAATGTAATTATCTTAGTAAACATTGCGAGCTCCCTTGCTTTCGTCTGCTCGGGCCCCCCTCTTCCCCCTGCAACAGTTCATGACACCGCATGATTTGTTTATCTTCTGTCCTGAGCAGATAACAGGTAAGGAAGTCACTTCGTGGCAAAACCCTTTTAACTGTCCCTCTTTTTGACTTGATAAATAAACTTTCATCACTAAACATGTGAATATTGGGCTACCAGTTATGTCATTTAATAATTTCTTGCCATTTGGACCCTAAAAATTTTGATATTTAGACAATTGTGTACTAATTTTAAATGAAACATGATTAAAATATATAAATCTACATGAAAACATGATATATTTCGTACAATGGATCATAAGTGTCCCTCTTTGACCATCCAAAAAGTTGAAATGGGGACTATAATGTTAAGGCTTAAGGGTCTAACAATTGGCTGAAGCCTGTCAGGATGTCCCCCTGTTATGATGTAAAGTTTTTCACTAGTTCCCTTCACATGCTCTCTGGCTCTAGGGAAAGTTTTTGAAGGGGTTTTGGTCTCTCAGTTTTTCGGGTGCAGCAACTAAAAAAATGTTTTCCTTATACACTTCCTCCAATTAGCTTTCTTTTAGAGGCATTACACAGTAAGAGTATGTTCACACAGTATTTTTGGATCCGTGATTAGTGCTGTTGGACCCCATTTTTTTTGGTTGAGTGTCTTTCTGACCCGTGTTTTGGATCCTTTAGAGAGTTGACCTTCAATTCTTTAATTCCCCTTTTTAGCAGCAACAACTATTTAAAACTATAGGGTGCATTTCTGCTGTAGCCAAAACGCATCCAAACATGCGGCTGCGAGTTGGATGCGTTTTACGCAGCACTTTTGGATCGAAAACATATCCAAAAACGCCATGTGAACATCCCCTAAGTGGTGTTGGTATGTGTACAAGGGGCATGTCATGTACAAAAGGGAAAAAGGCTTATAAAAACCTGGGGCGCCTCACTAGCAGGCTTAAAACCCCAATTCTAAAGTGGAGTATGAAACAGTGTGTATGGTGACTATTCTGCAGGTGGGATCCTATGTCTGGATAAAAAGGTGGTTCCCATCATTGCTGTGTTGTTGTGGATTAGATGAGAGAAGTTGAGATAAGTCGAGACAAAGCGTTGCTGGCCTGGGTGATGACACACCATTGCTACAGTTGCTGGAACTGAGGACAGCTATCTGGGCCTGTTGAGTAAGGAAAGCTGTAGCAAGGGAAAGACTTCATTCACATGACTAATTTTAATGGGGATTTCAATCCTTGTTTGAAAAAATGACCATTATGTAGGCCTGTCGTATTGATTCACAGAGGAACAAACCCATTTTTTTTTTGCACCACATTTTTTAAATCCATTGGGGGGGTAAAAAAAAAAAAAAAATTACATTTTTAAACCCATTTTTTTTTGAGAAGATCCTCCGCCTTGTTAAGAATACTCCTCACTAACACCAAACCCCAGTGATAGTCATGGAGAGCCTTTTGTCAGACACCTCTATGACTGACACTGGATAAAAGTGGTAAAAAAAAACTACAGAAACAACTGAAAAAAAAAAAAAAAAAAAAACTCAATGACCCCAAATTTATTAAAAATGGTCCATGTGGTCCGTAACCCAAAAAGGATCTAGATGACCAAAAGAGGGAATCTGTCGTTAAATAGAAAACAAACGAAGGAAGCGGAACTTCAAAAAAAAAAGGGTTTAATTTATTCACCCATGTCCATAAAGAATTTTATAGTGCATTTTCAAGCTATGGGGAAGGGGGAAAAAACCCTTTTTTTAAAAAAGAAAATTTTTTTTTTAGAGGAGGGCCACCGGGACTGGTTTTCAGTGGATTTCAGATGGTTTTTTTGGGTTTGGAGAACTTTTAAACCGACTGTCAACCCTCCTCATAGACTTTAAATTTAAAATCCCTCTAAAACATTTTTCAAATTTCCGCCCGATTTTTGGGTTTTTGAAAAATGTTCAAAGTTAAAGGGGGGGTGGCTGAAAACTGCAAACCGTGGCCCGAAAAATTTCCCTTTACATTAAAAAAACTACAAAATACCGGTCAGATAATTATATGTGTGTTTATATGGATGGGGGAGGGGAAAGTGGGTGATTATATGTGTGCTAATGGGAGGGGGGAGCAAAGTTGTTTTTAGTGTTTTTTGGGGGGGGGGGGGTGAAGAGTTATTATAGGGTGGTTAGTGGGATGGGGGGGTAGGGGTGTTTATATGTGGTTTTGGGTGGGGGGAGTATAGTTATTTATATGTTTGGGTTTTGGGGTGGGGGGAGCAGGTATATTATATGTGTGCTATATGGGAGGTGGGGCAAAATGTATTATTTTGGTGTTTGTGGGTG
>JAODAL010067723.1:0-17155 GCA_025379985.1 Phyllomedusa bahiana | reverse complement strand
CCAAGTAAGTAGGCCATTTATCCAGGTATTAGGCTGTAGGTAGATGCCAGGTATACATAATAGGCTGATCACAGCACCGTAAGCTAGGGCAGGTATGTAACGCAGTAGGTGGTACCACTGGTAATAAGGTTATAAATTGTACCCAGGTAATAGTGGTAGGCCTGTAGGTGCGCCCCAGGTAACTAAATAGATAGGCTTTAGGTGGGCCCTACATTGGTAGGTAGATAAACTATAGGTGGGCCCCACATAGGTAGACTGTAGGTGGGCCCCATGTAACTAAGTAGATAGGCTTTAGGTGGGCCCCAAATAGGTAGGTAGGTAGATAAGCTATAGGTGGACCCCACATTGGTAGGTAGATAGGCTATAGGTGGGCTCCACATAAATAGGTAGATAGGCTATAGGCGGGCCAAACATAGATAGGCAGATCGATAGGCTGTAGGTAAGCCCCATTAGTTAAAAAAAAGAAGAAATAAACTCACCTCTCTCTACGATCTCCTGAAGCGATGAACGGCAGGCCAGCTTCTGAGTCCAGCATGGGCAGCGCGATGATATGACATCATCGGGCCGCCCACATCGTCATGTCATGCCTGGTAGGCTGAGGGCATAAGGTTTTAGGCTTACCAGGCAGATTAGCGGAGGAGATTGCCGGAGGCGCTCTGCTCTGTTGAGTCTGCGCAGTCACTGCCTCTGAACACTCGGGACAGAGGGCCCGGGTGTTCAGAGGCAGGATGTGCTGTACACCCTGGGTTGGCTGCTGCGGCAATAGTTCTGCCCTTGCTGACAAGATACATATACCTTGTATAACTATCTGTTAAATATTACATATACATTGTTGCTCGATGTCTCCTAGCTAGAGAAGACCATGTTACAGAATGGGAAGGGCGGCGTTTGTGGCTATCCTCCCCATTCATGTATCTGATTTCTGAATATAGCTGAGTGAACTTCCATAAAGTTGAATGGGGAGGATGACCGCAAGCACTGCTATGGTCGGCTTGTAGTTGACCAGTAAGGCTAAGTCTACACAGCACAGTTTTTCCTATGGATTTAGTATTTATAAATTGCTGAAAATCTGATGGAAAATCTGTGTAGTCTACACAGGTAATTTTTTTATGGTTGATTTTCAAATTCGTTGAATGCCGGTGGTTTTTGAAACATGTTGTAAACTCTACTGTAGTCTGGCAGAAACTTTCTGTTGAAGTCTATGTAAACCGCCCAAACAGTACTTGGGCTTTTTTTTGTGTGTGAATTTGCTGGAAAAAAACACCCAAGTGTTTAAACAAGGCATAAACAAGTCCCAACTATAGTGAGTGTGTTTATTACTTGCCCTTTTGCACTTTTGTGCCGTTTTTTTTACAAAGTGTGGAAGAGGACACACCAACATGCCACCCAAGCACCAAGCACATCTTACCACCGCATGGACATTGATGTGGGGATACTGATTAGTGAGGTGAGTGTGAACTTATGGACCCCCCACTGCAGGTTTTTGGCCTTTTTCAGGCTTTTTTCGGTTTTGCAGCCCGCCAAAAAACCCGTCCAAAATGGCAAAATGGGCCTATGGAAACCCGTCGCAGCCCCCACTGCAGGGGTTTTCCAACCCGGGGCAGTTTTTCCACCGCGGTCCGCCCCAAAACTTTTTCAAGCACAATCTTTTTCCGTTTTTCGGACGGAATTGTGCTTTTTGTGGGGGAGGGGGGGGGTTTTTCTCCGCTCATCGCGGAAAAAAGTCACCCCCCCCGAACGGGGCCGGGGGACGACCGCAAAACGGGACAAATCCCGGTCGGGGTAAATCACCAGTATTTGTTTTTCCCGGGGAAACGCACCCTTTGGGTTGTTGTTTATAATGTAATTTTATGGGGAAAGATGGGTACCTAGATTTTATGTTTAAACTCTTTGTGCAGTAAATGGACATGTGGTCAGCCTAGATTTCTACATTTAAAATTGTTGTGTTATATATTTTTAAAGTATACATTTTAAATTTTTGTGTGATATTTTTTTTAAACTAAAATAGTATTAACATATATATTTTTTGTCGTTTCAGGTACTTACCTGCCCAGAGCTCTGGGATATGAGCTCTCGTGGGTACAGCAATAGAAATTTGAAAAAAAAACAGGCCTGGGGTGATATTTGAGAGGCTCTGTACTTGGGGGACTGGAGGTGATCCATAAGTGATTTTAGAATCAATACTTTATTTTTCTTGGTTGGGCAGCTTTTTAAAAAGCCCATTCAATTGTTCTTGGGCACGTGTCTTTCAAACGGTCAATCTGTGCATTCCCACAGAAGGCTAGCTCTGATGTACAAGTGTTTACAGTAAAACAAAAGCAAGTCAATGTCGCCATGTGGAACTCAGAATGCTTTCATTGCCATAATGACAAAGTTGTGTAGACTCAAAATGTAATCCTCAATAGTTGAGGATGTCAAAAAGCGGTGGAATAGCATGCGAGACCGCTACCTGAAGTGGAACCATTTGGGGGAAAGAAGTTGGGCCTCTCCCAACCATCGTCCAAAGGTTCCTTATCGTGAGGAGCTGGCATTCAGCCTGCCTCAGCGGGAATTATGGCAGTAAGTAATTAATATTTATGTACCGTATTTTTCGGACTATTTTTCGCACATAAAATCTTATTATTTTCCCCCAAAAAATCGAAAAATCGCCTTATAATCCATACGCCTTTATAAATGAATTAATTTTTTTCATTGGGGTTTTTTAAGTATCGGTTACCCACAAAGGGTTTAAAATTACGGCCCCCGTAGTCAGGGCCTCACTGAGGGGGGTTGATACGTAGCGCTCTGTGCGCAGACCCCGCGGAATTCTTGTTTCAGCTTTAATGGGTGGCATTCAAACCGGTACTGTAAGTTTTTTATCCCCACAAAACCCCAAAAATGCCCCTGTTAAGAGATTTTATGATGGTTTTTAAAAGTTTAAACTAAAAGTCAGAAATAGGCAAAAATAGAGCATAAGAAATTCAACTTTAATAAATCTAGGTGCTAATTGGGGAAAACAAAAGATGCCCATGGGGAAAAGAAGCCCAAACGATTTTTCCGGGGGAAACCCAAACAAGAGGGCCACTTGGGGACAAAATAAACAGTGGTTATTGAAAAAAACCCGAGCAGAAGGTCCCCACGCTCTTTTTCGATCAAACCCACACTTACACGCGTTTGGGGAATAAAGGACTTTCGAGGATTTTCCTTCATGGGCTTTCGTTTTATAAAAGGCAATTTTCCCATCCACACCAGAACTATGTCTGCCAGCAACTGCCAAAGGATTATAAAGAGAAGTCCCCCTTTTCCCACCCACTGCAGAGCCAAGAAATTAAAAAAATATCCACCAAAAATATCATAACATGGATAAAGTCCCCCTCATTTTCGTATCCCCAAAAAACGAAGTTAGAAAACGGGGCCCTTTTAACAGATCATCCACAGGAAACGAAAGTCCTCTTTCACATATTCTCGCCGCAGGTAAGGGCCAAAACTACCCCCCAGGGTCATTTTTAAAGAGGAAGACTTTGCCAAAAAAAAGTTTCCGCTGGGTCATCCCCAAGGCAAACCCCCAAAAAGGGGGATAGAGAGGAGAAGAAGCGGTGGTGAGGGGGGTCTAGCAAAGACTGGATGGCTTTTTTTAAAAATCCCCATCCCCATGGGCTTTATCCAGCTGCCTGTGACCCGATACTATCAAAACCCAAGTAAGAAAACAAATCGGAGCTTTCTGTCATTCCGGGTGGTTAACCAAAAAGGGTCCAGCTAGTGTCGGGTGAACAGGTATTTAAAGTTAAATTGCGGCTTTGGGAGCATTGAATGACAAAGGTGACCCCACTTTACCAAAAAGGGGGGGCAACCCACTATGTGCAAAGGGGTCGGGGGTGCCTGGGGGGAGAAGGTACGTCTCCAGTGCACCGAGCTTTCAGGAAGGGTGGGAAACACAGAAGACTAACAACGGGACCCACTCGGAAACGATGGGGGGACCCAAGCATGCGATGCCGAAACGCCCAAATGTTAAACTCTGACACTGAAGATGAAAATTTGATGGGTTTGTGTGATGGGAAAGAATGAAAAAAGTAAATGTATTTTTTGCAGTTCAACGAACAAGTTAAGTTATTGTAAAGGGTTTTAATAAAATTTTTTAGGTCTGAGCTTTGTTTCATTTAATGCGCTTTTGCCTTATCATTTCGTTCGCCCTTTTAATGAACCTAGATCCTTAGGGGGGTGCCATTTATAAGGCCCTTATAAACCGGGGGCGCCCTTTTTGGGTTTACAAAATACCTAATGGGGTTCAATAAAATAACATACAGATTATTATTTTGTAATATTTCTTCCATAGGTTGTCTGAAAATATGCAAATAGCCATGGTGCCGGTCTCGCTGCGGAAGAAGAATACTAGCAGAGGGAGAGGGAAGCCACCCCTTCACGGCCGTCACAACCACCCAGGATGCAAAGGGGAAAGAAGATAACCTACTGGGACCTTCATAAATAGACTCTCCAATCTCCGGGTCCCCAATGGTAACATCAGCAGTGCCCTCCGCAATGCCCACAACATCTTCCCGCTGTTCTGCCCCGATGCAACCCCCCAAAACCCCATGTCCGCCCCCCCCATCACCTCAAACCCTCCGTCCAGTGAGTGAAAGGACCTACATGAAAGGAAAAATGGAGGCAGAAGAATTTTGTCTCTTTTTTACGGGTGGGACAGGAATGACACTATAATTTTTTTGCCTAAGCTTAGAGATCGCGCGGGCTGCAAAGTACGAAAAGAAACATACAAGGTTTTTTCTCAGACGGCATTTTTGACTCATCAACGGCCCCCAATGGTATCATCTCCTCATCTCTGGACTGTGGTGGATGGCAGGGGTGGAAGGTGCTACTCTTCCATATGCCCTCATCAGCAGGTTCGAGTCCAAAATCCCATGAAGAGACCCATCTTTCCAGCCCCTTATTCCCCAAACCCCCCTTAAAACCGCCTCCACAACCGAAGGTACAACCACCCTTACCTCCTCAACCTATTTTAACCACACACCGTTCCCCCATAACATTGCCCACGTGGGGGGCTATTTCACCCCTTCAACAGCATTTCAGTACCAACAGTGGTTACACCTACAACCAATACCCGGGGAACCATTTCTCCCCCCCCCTTTTTCCCAAACTATGAGGGAATTATATTTTTTATTTAAAAATCCCACAAAAATATTTTTTTTTTTTTCAATTTTAAAATTAATGGTACTTAAATATTTTATTTTTGGCACTTTACAAGCGTCAAAAACTGCAACAAAAACTAAAACCACACAAAAAACCAGTCGGAATTCAGAGTGATTTTGAAAAAAATTGAGAAAATACTCAGGGTTCGAAATGGTTTTAGGATTTGGTTTTCAATATTTGGTTCTATGTGTAAATCTAGCCTAAGGAAGGAGTTTCTTGGGAACACCCCTTTAAGGCTAGTTCTACACAGCAAATGTCAAAATGGCGTCCAAAAGTCGACGGCATTTTTTACATTGCGGTTGTGGCAAGCCCCGGCCCTTTGGCGCAGTTTGTGCTAACAAAAGTGCATATTCCTAGATTTTAAAAATCCAGCTGGGAGAAACACCACAAATTTTTGTAAGTGTCAATGCAAGGGTCCGTCGGGGTTTTTGTGGGATTCAAAATACTGAACACGCCGAAAATCAGACAGAAAACCTGTGCTGTGTAGACCTAGCCTACTGCACACATTTTGGGCCACATGTATGAAAACTGTTTAGGTCTAAAATTCACTCTTTTGCCCATAGTAACCTATGGGCAAAAAAGTGAGCTTTAGACCTAAACATGTGGCCCTTTCACTTGTTTTTTCAGCATTTTTAGTTTTCTGATACTGCTGAAAAAAAACATTGAAAACAGGTCTCATAGACTTTAATAGTAAAAACATTCTATAGTCTCCACAGAATGTATTTTTCTGCTCATTTTTGCTGGTGGTTTTTTGAAACGTTGCAAAAAACGACAGAGCAGGGCAGAAAATTTACTATTGGAGTCTATCTAAAGTGCCGGACGTTTTTTGACACATTTTTTGGAATAAATCCATAGTAGTTATAATGCTGTACATTTCTGTAAAAAAAACATGCAAAAAAGTGCCAAAAAAGGTACCAACATACACAAAACGCACCAAAAAATGGTTGTTTTTTCAGCAGCTTTTGACAGGCAGTGGACAAAAAACTCTGTTTTATGAACCTTTTTATGATTTGATTTTCATGGAGCTTTTTGTTCATTGCCGTGTAGACCTAGCCTAATAGTAAATATATTTGACTCTTACTCTTGGATTCCTTACTGCATATTTCTGCTTTTGTATTGACATGATGCAATGGTGTTTTTTGTTAGGTTTGATTTGTAGTATGATATTTGCTTTTTCTCCTGTTGTAGGAACTGGTTTGTTATATGTATTGTTTCACAGACTGAATAACCACACAGGAGGGAGGAGGAGGATGTCTTCCAGATGCAATCTTCTGCTGTTTGTCACATACCTCACTGGATTGTGGAGATGCCCCCTGTAGTGTTCTGGCTTTGATCATTCAGCCTTGTTTGCAGAAGTGGTGTGGGGGCTGCCCAGAGGTTAATTAACTGGAGGGAGTTTAAAGGGAATCTGTTGCCAATTTTTTTTTTACTTATTAATCAAGACCCTGCTCCATATTCTTTTCCTCTTAGCCATTTTTATTTCCTGATTGTAGGTTTCTCAATTCGGCCGGCTATATATGATTGGGGGGAAGATATTCTTGCTTGCGCTGCTTTAACAGCAGTCAGAGAGATACTTTACAGCAGCTTTATGCTCATAGGAGTCTTAAGACTGATTCTGTCCCATAGACTTTTCTAGTCATGCTGTGTGACCTGGGAAGAAATCACTCTGCAGGGAGGTGAGAGGGGAAGCTATGACTATCTCCTCTTGTGACTGGTGGATTCTGTGTTATCTATTCACACTATTGTCTCCTTTCAGTTTGACCCTGCTTTTACTGATAATGAGGAGACACTGAAAATCTCCCTCTACAGAACAGGAAGTGTCAGACTATTATTAGGTTTAGTGGCCAAAGTAAAAAATGCAGGACTTAAGAATCAATAAAAAATACTGAAAGTGATATGGGAAATTTAAAAAAACCTAACCAAAAATTCCTAAAAAATGTGTTTAACTTAAAAATGTGAGTTAAACAATAAGTTATTTTTTGATGACACGTTCCCTTTAAAGAGGACCTTGCCAGTTTCTGTTATTTCTGTTTTAGTAAATACTTGTATTTCTTGTGAAATAACAAGTTTAGAGCATCTTCTCTTATAACTCTGTGTTGTGCTGTTCCTCTGTTGTGCCTTCTAGAATTTCATTACTGAATCTGTCAACTGGGTGTTGCCAATGGAGGATGTGTCTAATCTGTGTTGTGTGTTGTGGCCAGAACCTAGGTCCATGAGACTAAGGAGCTCTAATGCTGAGGACTAACCCAAGAAGATCTGGGCTTAGTGTGTTTAGTGTGTTCCTCCTTGTAAAAGAATAAAGCACTATAGAGCACTATATGAAATGAAATTGGTTGGTATGGGCAACAAAGTAAGTTTTAGACCTAAATAGTTTTCATACATGTGGCCCTTAATTTTGCTTGCACCAGAAATGTGTTCTAAAATGTGCATTTTTGCATAGCTTGTTGTAGACATATTTGTTATTGGCTTTAGACACTTTTTCCATACTGTCCGATATGGGGCATGGCTCAGCAAAAAATGGGTGTGGCATTGTGGGAAAGTGGGTTTGGCCACAATGCAACATGCTGCACCAAAACTCTGGCCTTTGTTAACTTTGCCTTAAAGAAATCACTTAAAGAATATTACCAGGTGTCTAAGCCATGTCATGAGCATAAGCGGAATTGAAAAAAGAGGTATGGACATGAAAACACACATAGATAGAATTCCACACTTAGGGCATCAAAAAGCTGTAGTAGACCAGTTCTATAGATATATGAACGGGCGTACTCCAAACTTTGGCGCGATATGTGCCTGTATGACACTTTTTAATGCGCCAAAGATTGGGACGTTCTGGGGTCGTGTTGCACCACATTCTTAGAATTAGACACATTTCTGATTCTTTGACGCCAAATCTAGGCACAGAACAATTAGAACAGCCAGACCAGGTTAAAGGTGGTGGCTGAGCCTGAGTTGTCGTATTGGCACTACACCGCGCCAGTATGTATAACCTGCAGAAGAACAAGTTCATACATTCTGGTGCATTCTACACTGCTTTAAAGCTATTTAGAACTGACCTGTCAGCGCCAACGTTCATGCATGTCACCCAAAGAATGCTAAAAAAAATATGCTGCTTGACCGTACTTATTACTATACAGAGCTAAACCATGCACATTGACACACCAATATCTAATATGGATGATTTATCCTAACAATAGGTCATCAATTTTGTAGTCCCAGATAACTTATTTTACTGCAGCTTCACACATTATTTTTACCAGAACTCTACTTTAGTTTTGGATGCAGTTTTTTAAGCCAAATCAGAAGTAAATCCAGCAGGGAGGAGAAATATAAGTTCTTCCTTTAAGGCTATGTTCACACAGCTTAACTGCGGGACGTTATTACGCCCCGCAATCACGCCGTGTGGACGGGGGCGTGAGCGGTGGAGTGAGCGGGGGGCCGGCACCTCGCCGGCCAATAGACTTGCATTACCAGCAAGCTGGTAATTCACATGTCAATTATCTCCCCGCCCGGCGGATTCTCCGAGCAGGGAGAGGAGACGTAATCCATAGTTCTCTATGAGAACTGTGAATTACCGTAATGAATGGGCCGTTTTCAGCCCGTAATTTGCGCACTTCGGCGCGTAATTACGGACCGAAATACGGCCCATTTTAAGCCGTGTGAACATGGCCTAAATGTTTTCATTCATACTTCTGGCCTTGGCTCAAAAAAAGCCACATCAAAAATTACTGTGACATTTTTTCAAAAATACACTATTAAAACACACCTAATGGGGTGACACTATACTTTGGTCTTAGGGCTTGTTCACACAGCCTTTTTGGATCGTGTTGGATCTGAAAATCGCATCCAAAGCGCTGTGTCAATCGGATCCTAAATGGATCAAACACGTATCCATCACGCAGCTGCATGTTTGGCTGTGTTTTGGATGCAGCAGGATTGCACCCTATTATTTTAAACAGGGCTCTTGCTGCGTCATTCGGACCAAGAATTGACATGTCAATTCTTGGAACGGATACGAAAGACGGATCCAAAAGGCACAATGAGACAAACATCGTTGATCACGCGTTTGAACGCCGATGCGTGTTTCATATTAAAAGCAATTTAAATCACATTGATATTTGTTAGCTGCATGTTTGGGTCTGTTTAGGGGCCGACAGACAGATCCAAACATGCAGCGAAAAGCATATGTTCACACGGACTCAACACGCTATGTGAACATACCCTTATATATGCAACCCCTTTCAAATGTACAACACCTGGAATGGCGCTTTAAAATAAATAGTAACAATAATGTCATGGAAAATAAGCACCAAAACTCACAATTTAAAGCAAGTGAACTAAATACAAAGTTTTAAGCTCAGCTTAATGAATTACACCCACACCAATGTCTTCAAGGAATGTATAGTCCGAGAAATGACCTTTTGTTTAAATCAAGTTTTTCCATTTTGTTTAAATCAAGTTTTTCCATTTTAACCTCTTACTAAAATTTCACAGACATCCATATCATAACATTGATAAGGATGTGTGGAGCGGGCTCGTGAGCTGAGTTTGCTCCATAAATGGCTTGTGCCTACTGTTACAGTTGGCAGCTGCCTTCCTCAACTGGGACTTGAGAGTTTGGCCATTTAAAGGGATTGTCTCATCTCAAAGTTACATAGGATGCATGAATGAAATAATGCTGCTTTGCTCTGTCACTTCTTGGTCAAGCTGTCTGTAATTAGTATATGAGCTCTGTGTATTCAGACCTCTGCTAATTAGATAAATCCCATGCTATCAGGACCAGGGAAGCTTCTGAGTTAAAGTAAACAGTAGTAATTACGGCCTTTTGTCTGAAATATCAGATAACAAACAAGCTCTCACTGTCCGGAGCTCTGTGCTGCCGCGACCTGTGTGATGATGTCATTCCCTGCTATCAGATAGAACAAACAGCAGGGGGGGGGGAGTACACAGGTCGGGCACTTGGGGAACCAGAGAGAGCACAGAAAGAGATAAAATCACTTGTAGCTCCTTTATAAAAAACAATGTCCAACGCAATATATTTGGAAAACATCTTTATTTAGTGATCCTAACATGTTGAAAGCTAATCTTTGTAGCGAGACAACCCCTTTAACTACTTATATGCTGTGGAATCTAAGGGTATGTTCATACAACTTATTTTGGCATGTATAGTCGCTGAAGTACATGCCAAAATACGCTTTAAACAATGTTCAAAAGTACTGCACTCAATGAGTGCAGTTTAAAATCATAGGGCGACATATATGATCGGGATTTGCGCCTGTTTTCTGGCGAAAACGGCGGCTCACCCATCCGAATCCCCTGTCGGACGCAGGTATGCAATCTTAGGCGCAGCCTTCGCACTTTCGGCTGCGCCTAACATGAAGGGGCGTGCAATGGGCGCGGTGTGGGCTTTCTGGGGCGGGACGCGGCACATTCGAAAGCTCCGAGGCATGTATGATCGCGGGTCGGCAAAGTGCGGCGCATTGCAGCGCTCGCCAGCTCCGATAGGCAGACCTAGTTGAAGTTGGTCTAAATGAGCTGGAGGCGAAGTGAAGCGAGAATGTAACATGAGAGGAAACATAGAAGATCGCAAAAGAAATACATCTCGGCTCTCTGCTCTGTGAGGCATGGAGTATGATTCCCCAAAAAAACTTTTTTATTACGTGTAAAACATCGGGAATTGGGATATTCGAAATTGCCGGGAAATACAGTAATTCAAATTCTATAAGCGCTTCTCATTGGTCGGCATAAACCAACCAATCAGAATAGGAGCGACAGTGAACCATTATAACCTATGGAGAAGTATGGACCAATCAGTGATTAGTGGTTAGTGATTTTATTTCTGATGTTTATAGAAGGTTTGAGCTATTTTACAGAGAAGGTTTTACAATTAATAAAAACGATTTATTTACTAATACTCCATGCCTCACGGCGCTGAGATTTCAGTGCCCCGATCTGGCCATAGACTACAATGGGAGAAAGTAGCTCGCGGTCTGATTGGCTGAGATAGCCAAGCCCCCGCTAGTTCAACCAATCAGCTCTTTTCTGCATTTTTACTGTATTTTGAACTGTTCCGCCTATTCATTTGTTTGGTCAATACTTCTCCATAGGTAATAATGGGTCCCTGTTGCTCTTATTATGATTGACCGGGATATCCAAGCCCCCGCTACTTCAACCAATCAGCTCTTTTCTGCATTTTTACTGTATTTTGAACTGTCCCGCCTTTGCATTTGATTGGTCAATACTTTTCCATAGGTTTTAATGGGTCCCTGTCGCTCCTATTCTGATTGGCTGGTTTTTGCCGACCAATGAGAAGAGCTTACAGAATTTGAATTACTATATTTCCCGGCAATTTCTAATATCCAAATTCCTGATGTTGCGCCGGTCTAGATTTTTTGAAAGTGATTTTATTTATGTATTTTTTTTAGTAGGTTTGAGCTCTTTTTCTGATAATTTTTTACACGTAATAAAAACGCTTTTTTGATTCATACTCCATGCCGCACGGACGTTTAATGATTTTTCGCTCATTGCCAGCCTGTCTCGATTCGGAATACATGTTCGGCGCAGTCCCTTCTGTGCCTAAGTCCACGCACTGCGCCTCACACACTGGCGAGGCGCGGTGGACTTTACACCGCATGTATGAGCGCACCTCCGGCGCTGACATACATGAGGCGCAGCTTTCACGTTCGAGCGCTCGAAAACTTGCGCTCCGACGTGGCGAGCTTCGTATATGTCGCCCATAGTCATTGTGCAGACGACAGTGATTTCAGTCCCACATTTTTCACACAAAATACAAAAGTATAGGAGGCAGGAATCTGCCTTGGGCCAGTGTGCATCATTTTCTCGTGCTTACAAGCGTGCACTTTCAACTAGTAAGCACACAGGTACGTGCCGCAAAAATATTGTCTGAACATTCCCTAAGCAGTTATGCAGAACAGGAGTGCCCCCTTCTGCCTCTCTAGTAGTACCCCTGCAATGGGATTGGGGGTGTCGAGCGGTTAATAGGCTAATAAAGGCTCCCATCCATGCAATGCTACTTGTCCTATTACAACCTGTCTGAGGTCAGAGCCTGGGTATAATAGGAGAGCCATAACTAAAAACTATTCTGCAGTATATTAGCATTGCAAAATAGTATACAAGTATTTTTTCACCCTAGTGGTGAAGTGCCCTAGAGTGATGAAAAATACAAGTAAAAAAATGTACCAAGTTTTTAATATCTAAAAAAATTTAGCAAGGGTTCAAAACACCCCCTTTTCTCATTTTACAAATAAAAAAGCGAAACCAGGGAAAAAAAAAACTTAATCAACTTAATTGGTATTGTCACTTTTAAAATGTAAAATAATTTATCCCACACAGTGAACATTGTAAGGTTGTATCTGCACAACAAATGACAAATACTGGTCGGATTCTGAACTAGAATCTGACCAGTATTTTACACTCGATTTTAATTTTTTTACGCTTTTTTTAATGAGTTTTGGATTAGACCATCCCATTGTATTAAATAGTTTTAATCTGCCATTTTCCAAGTGAAATAAGGCGGATTATTGAACATGTTGTAAAACTGTCAGTTTTGAAATCTGACCTCAGAAAATCCAAGCCATGTAGACTGCAGTTTGGATTTTTATTTGTGGTTGTATTGCCTTCAAATAAAATTGGAATAAAAAGTGATCAACAAGTGACGTGTTTCCCAAAAAGGTGCCAATAAAACTGAAAAACACATCCCACAAAGAACAAGCCCTCACACTGGTCTGTTGGCAGAAAAAATGTTTGGTTTCAAAGTAAATAAAAAAAGTTTTGATTTCCTTAAAAGTAATAAAACCTAACAAAAACTATATGATTAATAGTATAGCTTGAATTGTACTGAAATTCAAAATAAAGATAACATGTCATTTGTACCACACAGTGAACTCCATAAAAATGAAATCCAAAAGAAAAATAGTGTAGTTGCATTTTTTTTCTCATTCTGCACCACACATATTTTTTCGTTGTTCTCCAGTACATTATATGGTACAGCAAATGGTACTATTAAAAAGCACAACTGGTCTTGCTAAAATCAAGCTCTCCTATAACTATGTAGATGAAAAAGTAAAAAAGTTATGGCAGATGGAGAGAAAAAAATTAGCAACATGTAAACAAAAACTGCTGTGGCGGGAAGGGTTTAAATAATGTTTAATAGTGTTTTTTTCCCTAATTTTTAGTGTCACTATCTGTATAAAAAGTAATGACATTTTGCAGATTCCCTCAGAATGATCTCTACACAGATTTCAAAGCATACCCAGAACACTCACCCATAGAAAACAATGAGTCAGCTCCAGACTGCAGTTTCCTTTATAAATGCTGTTAAAGGGGTTGTGGACTAATGTTTCTTTTTTTATATTTAGCTTACTGCTGGCCATTCAAAATAAAAAAGTTATACTCACCTCTCCCCTCACCTTGGATCCATTTCTGCGCCGTCCTTCCTCTTCGCCTGTCTCCTGTTTACTTCTTGCTCCTTCTGAATGGGGACACACTGATTGGCAGTAGTGGCCAAGTTCCTCTGCTTGATATCACTGTTCACAAATTAGCTTTCCTAAATGTAAAGTCAGGCAGATGCGCATGACTGCTGCAACCGTGGCAGTTCAGAAGAAGAAATAAAAAGACTGGCTGAGGATGACGCAGCACTGGGTTCGAGTTTAGTGGAGAGGTGAGTATACATTTTTTTAATTTGAAATGGGCATTAGCATGCTAAAAAACAAAATTAAGTGGATAACTCCTTTAACAGCAGCTCAGGCATGATGGCTAGCCCCCTAATCATGAGCATAAAATACAATAAAAATATGAAATCAGAAAATAAAAATATTAAAATATTAGTATCTGTTTTTAATTGATAAAAGAAAGGTGATGAAGTCCCTTCGAAACAAAGATACTCACAGATCATCGCTCACACGGACAGCACTCTTTTTCAGTTTGGTCAGGTCATAGTATTGCTGTATCGGTAATCCCCTGGGCAACAAAAAAATGCTATGTTAGCGGAACAATGTGGTACTGTTTTATGGTGGTCTCAGAAGGTAGTGTACCCTAGAAGAAATGCAGCCAACAGAAATGCAATCAAGCCATAATATACGCTGACGTCATTCTGTTTTGTTTGCTGAAGCTTCTGTTTCCAGCCCTTTGTGGGTTATCAGGCTATGCTGGAAACCAGAGCTGCGCTATCATGATGGTTATAATTAAAGGGACACTGGCATCAGAAAGGAGCATTTTGGTTAAAATCAATATTCCTGTAAAACTATTACGTCCATATATATTTGGACTTCAAAAATCAATTAGGCTGTGCACATCCATATATTTTGAAAAACGTAAGCATAGGTGCACACTGAAAAGGCAATAGCATACATCTAATACAAATATCAGTGGCACACTAAAAACTAAGTGATACATCAAGGTATATAGGAATATTGGAAATCCATTACTGCTAAGAAAATATAAGAAAACCTGGGATTCTTAGTTTACAGTTTTTGATCAAAGATTGTATTAAGCTCACCTCCCAATAGCGTCAAGGGGATCCCAGCACAGGTGAGTCCCTAACACTGAACATGTTACCTCACTAGGAGTCCATTTTTAGTGTGCCACTGGTATTTGTATTAGATGTATGCTATTGCCTTTTCAGTGTGCACCTATGATTAAGTTTTTCTAAATTTTTGGATTTGCACTGCCTTATTTTTTTTTGAAGTCTATTTGAGGAATGGCAGCCTCATTGGCTTGCTGCACTCCGCCTACCTCATAAAAACTATAGCAGCATAAATCAGCAGAACGTACAGATCACTCCCTGAGATGTTGTAGTCTGAATGGACTCCTAGTGAGGTAACATGTTCAGTGTTAGGGACTCACCTGTGCTGGGATCCCCTTGATGCTATTGGGAGGTGAGCTTAATAAAATCTTTGATCAAAAACTGTAAACTAAGAATCCCAGGTTTTTCATATTTTCCTTAGCAGTAATGCATTTCCAATATTCCTATATACCTTGATGTTTCACTTAGTTTTTAGTGTGCCACTGATTATTGTATTAGACATATATATTTGGACACTGACACAAATTTTGTTTTTTGTACCTATTTACTGAAACATATTGAAGTTATAGTTATATAATGGACATGGACATAAAGTCCAGACTTTCAGCTTTCATTTGAGATGAAGGGTTTAGGTTTCAGTTCCTTAACATGCAGTGAACCCTCTGTATTAACTTTTATGCAGTCTTCTCTTTATGGTAGATTTAGATATTGATACGCCAACATCCTGAAGAGTATTCAGAGACATACTGTGTGCTCAAATCCAGCCAAATGTAGCCAGACTGATTGATCACTGTTTCATAATACAGATGGACAATCACCCAAATCATAAAACCAAAGCAATTAAAAAATAATTCCCATATCAAACAAGGCATACAAATCACACAGCCTCTTGAGAAAGCTTGGCGAAACGCGCGTCGAGGCTATCCCATTTCCTTGGCAGTGCATCTCCTCCATTCCTGTATACACTTGGTAATGTATTGTGTGTGAGAAGTGTGGCATTATTGTATGCCCATCTTGATGTGTCTATATACTATTTAATCACTTGATCTCTAATATAAGACACTTTAATACCAATGTTAAATATTATATATTATACACCTTAGATGACTTTCTATATTCAGGAATGGTGTGATTTGTATGCCTTGTTTGATACGGGCATTATTTTTTTATTGTTTTTAGCCTTAAATTTGTACTATTTGTGACATTAGTTTTTAATATTTATTATTGAACCAATAAAGATTGTCAATATTGTCACGGGTGCCTCCGCTCCTCAGCCCGCGTGCCGCGGGCGCACCCGTGTCTGCCCTCCCGGGTGTGCCGGGTCCGGGGCGCGACGCTGGCCGCGGGACGAGCGGCGGTCCCGCAGCATGCAGGGACTCACCTGACCTCGTTCCTGTCCCGTCCGCGCCCTCTGCCGGCCGAGGCGCGCGTGCCCGTTCTCTAAGGCGCGCGCGCGCTCGTTCTCGGAGATTATAAAGGGCCAGCGTCCCGTAATATTTGCTATTGCCAGAAGCCTCCTCTATTTAAGGTTACACTCCCTGTCACTCCCTGCTGGATCTATGTTGCCTCGTGCCTTAGCTAAAGCGTTCCCTAAGTATATTCTCGCCTTACCATGTACCAGACCTCTTGCTACGTTTCTCGACTCCGAACCTCTGCCGCCAGCCCTGACCTTCCTGCCTGTCCACGACCACGAACGTTTGCCGCCTGCCCTGACCTCCTGCCTGCCACGACTACGATTCTCGGACTATGTTTCTCTACCGCGCTGCACCTCAGCCGCCATCGCAAGCAAGTCACGTCAGGGGGGATGACCTGGTAGCCTCACGCCGCAGCAAGTCCATCCCGCTTTGCGGCGGCTTGGGAAAACCGGGGGGTACTTAGATTCCGTTCCTGCCGGGGTTAACTACTAACGCTTCGGTGGTCCACGGATCCCCCTACTCAGCCGTTACAGTTAATCCCCAGGATCCCGCCAAGGTGCCCCCGCCAAGCCCAGATCTAATCCCTTGTCGCCCCAAAGCCCCAGCAGAACGCAACAAGCTCAGCAAATGGGGGAAACTGTCCGCCATGATGCGGGAATCCTGGGTCCCGCACAGCAACCTGTCCTGCGCCGTTTTCTTTTTCATCCGACCGTCTCATGGCAACCTGGGGCCCCAACTTCGCCTTCCACGCCTTCCAAATTTGATGGGGACTCGAAGCTTGTAGAGGTTTCGTCCGCATGCTCCAGCCGTGGAGTTGGTGGCCGACCAGGTTCCCACAGAAAGGTCAAAGGTGGCGTTCGGGTGGTCTGCTTTCCGGGAAGGGCCCCACCTGGGCGACCCCTTTGGGACCGGGGAAAGAAACCCGTGACCGCAGATCTACAGGCCTTCCTCACAGAAATTTCCCAACGTTTTTCGAGGGGTGCGCGGCATCTTCGCGGAGAGGCGCTACTAAATCTAC
>JAODAL010067722.1:0-17155 GCA_025379985.1 Phyllomedusa bahiana | reverse complement strand
TGCAGATGATACTGAGCTCTGAAAACGTAATAAACACAATAGGGGAAAAATGTTTATTAAAAGGGGGATCGGATGGGTTTGGGAGGCCTGGGCAAGAAGTGGCAGTGAGTTTAACACTGATAAAGCAAGGTTATCACACTGGGGGGAAAACCATTAATGATTACTTTTTAAAGAGATAAACTAAAAAACGACCTTAACCCTAATACCGCTGCATTTAGTTATGAAGGGAAATCTCACCCTATCCCAAAAACCCACATTCACCTGATTAGCAATAAATCCCCAAAAGGGGTCCCCCCCACCAAATTAAAATTTTTCCCTTTTTTAAACCCAAAATAAACCCAACCCGGGGGAATTTAACACCACAATATATCCCTATCAACCCAAAATACAATATAAAGGGGAAAGAAAACAGTACTAATCCAGCTAAAAAACATTTGATCAATAAAAATAACCCCACTATATTTCAGATAAAAACCCCAGTCAATGGGTTCCCATTAATACACATCCAAATGAAAAATCAAATATATATGAATCAAACGACCTTAGTTTCATTTTTCTGATTGCCCCATTGCCCCCACGCTTTTCCCCCCCTTTGAAAATTTTGGGGGTTTCATCAGGGAGTCGTCACCTCAAGGATAAAAAAGGGTTAGCGGGGGCAGGATATCCCCGCTGTTACTTAGGCGTCCCTTACCCAAAGTCCGGCTACCTTATATCACGCCGGAAAACACCTTCCGGTATTGGGCTCCCGGGTCTATACTGCGCATGCGTTAGCTTTCCAAAAAAAATAAAAGGATCCCCGGTCATCGCTCTAAGCGCGGTAGGGCTAACACTGTCTTTGTTAATTTGTGTACTGCGCATCGCAGAAACCCCCCAAGCCCCAAAAAAAAAGACCTCCCCCATCCTGGGGCCCAATACAACAAACCTTCATTCATTAAAAATTTTTACCACGCCCCAAAATCTCGACACCCCCTTGTCACGCGCTATAAATACAAAAAATTGTGCTACTAAGTTGTTTAGTTGCCAACCATGCTTAATAGCTAAATCAAATGTTATACGGTCAAAAATTACGGGTTAGGCTGCTTCCTGGATTGGGGTTATTTAACACAAAATATACATATTCATTACTAGAAAGGTACCCCTAACAAAACCGGGGATTAACATGACCCACCGTAAACAGATAATTAACATAAACAGCAAAAAAGCCCCCATATATATTCCCAGATTTTCGGGAAAATTTTAAAAGAGGAAATAGTCATTTTTAGACTTTAACCCCATTTTCTCTAATAATTAAACAATCGGGGTTTTAGACTATCCCGTCATAAATTAACCCCCCAAAATTACCAATAATTTTAAAATCGTAACCTGTGGGTCAGTCTTCAAATAAAACAGCCAAAAAAGGGGTTTTCATTCAAACCCTGGCTGAAAGATTTTGGGGGTACACCACCTGTCTCTTTACAGAGAAATTTTTTATTAATGCCCCCCTTTTCGGGATGTCGTTTTAAATTTTTTTTCAATACACAAAAAATATTGGGCCATTGTGTCTCCCCCATGTTCATCCATATAGTCTGGACAGGGGGGTCTCTCTTCTATGGGGGGACTCTCCCAAATGTTCACCAATTCTTATTTTACGGGTCGTTATTTTTTCCTAAACGCTTTCCGCAGCTCATTCGCATAGATAACCCACCCCCCTGCCGGCAGTTCATAACTCCCTGTTCTCAAACGTTGCCCGTGACATTACTTCAAATTTGCTTAGTTTGGGAAAATAAACCTCAATAAATACATTGCCGCATCTAACATGCCAAGGGGTTTACGTCTAACCCGGGGGGTCCCTGCTGATTTTAATGGTAAAGGGGCTATTCCAACTACCCCAAAGTCCCTACCCCATATAAGGACCCGGGGGCCCCTCAAACAGAGATTCACAAAGGTGGGGGTCTGTTCTCGAAAAACCCCAGTGTTTTCGAAAAATCTTAGCACCTCGCATTCAATTATCAAATCCCAATAATTGGGAACTTATCTGTTTTCTTTTCCCTCCATTTTTTTTTGAAATTCTCTGGATTCAACGGGCTTTTCTATTTTTATTTAAAGGCATTTTAAAGGCTTTTTGTAACGTAAAAAGGGGTCCCCCCTTTTTCTAAAAATCTGTCCCGAAAAATCGCCTGCTTACTAAAAAGTCCACCCCCTCGAGCTTTTTCCTCTTTAATCCTCAGGTACGGGCCCCTTTGGGTTTTCCCCCTCTTTAACCCCTAGGGGAAGGACCCCCCACTCAGGAACTTTTGGTAGAATCCTTTCCTATGGTCCGAGTAGTAAAACCCCTATTGTCTTTATAATTTTTAGTCAAAAAAGCAACTCAGATGTTTGGATTTCGATGAAATTTTAAGGCCCACTTTCATTAACATTTAGCACATCGATAACTCCCAAATGACCCCTCGGCCCTGCCACAGCACAAGAGTCATCGATTACCACCCCAATAGAGGATATTCTTAGTATGTATCTCCATTTCCTCTCCGAACACCAGGACCCTCTCCCACCAGCCCAGGAACAAATTGGCATACGTGGGAGCACAAGGGCTCCCCTACCCCTGCCCCTGAGCGGGGGTGACCTGGGGCCGAAGAGGAAATGTTGTGGGGCAAAGTGAACTCAAGGGGTTTTAAGCACCATGTGTTATGTTTTTTCAAATGACTCCCTCTCTCTCAAAAAGTACTCAACACATATAAGCCCCAGTGGGGGTGGGATGCTACTAAAAATCCCCCACACCACTGAGGCTAAAGACATCCTTTCGATTTAATCCCTTTTAATTTTCTCAGAAGGGCTGATGTATCCCTTATGGGGTGGAGGGGGTGACAAAACTTTCCCAAAATCTTTCAACATAGATTCCCACATTTGCTGAGTGACTTTGGGGCCCATACTAATGGGCGTCCTTTGAGAGGGGTGAACCCCTTAGTTTTTAGGGAGGGGGTAAAAGTCCTATCTGTGGGTTTTTGGGGAAAGAAAAACTCGCTTCATCCCTAGACAGAAGCCACATCCACTCCCTTAAATCACAAACATCCCAGTTCCCCAGAAATTGCTTACTCGGGTCCTTCAAAGGACAGTGTTCCACTTTTGTCCTCCAAAAATCGGGAAAACATAAGGGGAAAATTTTATGTATCCGACCCCCAATATTCCCCCCCTTTTCGGAAGATTTTAAATTACTATTTGAGGATCAGATTCTAATTTTTTTAGGGGTCCATTTCCCGATTTTTGTTAATTAATGAAACTTCGCTCCCACATTTTTCTTGGGAAGCAATTCTAGATCATTTTAAAACCCTCTTTTGGAACACTCAATTTCGGAGTATCTTTAGTGTGGAGACCTCGTGCTTTTTAGTTTAAGGTTCGTTTGTGGACCCACATACGTTCCATGTTCTCCCTCTTCCCAAAAGACAGTTAAAGCCTGACCCCTGGAAGACCTCAAATTTAGATACCAAATCATTACTACTTGTCACATTGTTTTCCCAAAAATTTATACCACTTGATTTTTCGTACAAAAAATTTAAATCCTTGACCCAGTTGAAATTTAAATTTAAAACTCGCGTTTGGGACAAAAAATAGCCCTTTAGAAAGTACTTTTATTTCCTCAGTAGTAAAGGGGGGTTTGGGGCAGATTAATTATCTGTTTTTCCTTTGTTTCCCCCTTTCCAATTTGGTTTCGTTTTGGTTGTAGATTTCCGAGTTATAGGGGGGGGGCCCTTTACAAAAAAAAAAGGGGGTGGGGGAGTAGGGGACGAGGAGATGATGGCCCCGCATTTTTAGTGATGCCTTTGTTGGGGGTCTCGGGGGCCCTTGGATTTTCTGCCCCCCTTTTCCCCCATTCCTTCCCCTTTCCTTTATTCCCCCAACTTCTGTTCATCCCCGAGAATAACCCTCCCCCCCCTATACTCCAAAACCCCTAAAAATTTAAAAACCCGATAGAATTATTCTCACTACAGAAAAACCCGGGTCTGGGGGCGAAATATCTTTTTCTTTTTCTTTGTCAAACACATAGGGGGACAAATGCCTTACCCCCTTTAATTCGTTGGGGCCTTTTAATTGTTTATGTTTACGTTCTTTCAAATTTTGTGTATATTTTTCCCTGAATTTTTTTTTAAAAGGGGGTTCTCGCTTGAGAAACGGATCACTTCTCAAGTTACCGCTTTCTCTATTGCTCTTTTTTTGTTTAGCCCCTTTTTCTTTTTCCCAAAAAACTCTTTCCTCCCCAAATATTTTCTTAATTAAGGGATGATTTAATATTTTCCTCCTCCCATTTTTTAAAACCCGAGGGGGCTGGATCTTGGGGCTGGACTTATTTTTTGGGTCTAAGACCCCCTAGGTATGATTTTAAACTTTGAATTTTATCAACAATGGGGCTCCCCGAATACTTAAGTTTTTCTTTTTAAGCTATATAGAGATCTTTAAAAGATTTAAGATAAAATTGCCCGTATCCCCAAATTCAGAATCTGAAAAAATCTTTTGGACATCCGACATCCAACCCTCTGCACCACAGGTTCATTCAGAAAACCCCCATTCAAAACCAATCACTGAATCATATGTTGATATACCAACAACGAATCTATAAAGACAATATGGGCTTTATACATACTCGGACCCATAGGAAAGAGACTTCTACCAATAGTCTCCTGAGATGGGAGTCCTATCACCCTAGGAGGTTGAAAGAGGGAATACCAAAGGGCCAGTACCTGAGGATACGCAGGAACTGCTCGAGGGTGGTGGACTTTCATAGTCAAGCAGGCGATCTACGGGACAGATTTTTAGAAAGGGGTTACCCATTATCTACGTTACAAACAGCCTTTAAGAATGCCTTAAGTAAAGATAGAAATGCCTTGTTGAATCCAAGAGAATCTCAAAGAAATGGAGGGAATGAAACAGATAAGTTCCGAATTATTGGGACTTTTGATAATCTGAATGACGAGGTGTTGAAGATTTTATGAAAACATTGGGGTATACTGAGAACAGACCCCGACCTTAGTGAATCTCTGTCCTTGAGACCCCAGGTCACTTATAGGAGGGGTAGGTCACTTAGGGATAGGTTGGTACATAGCCACTTTACCCCATTAAGATCAGCAGGGACCTGGTTAGATCGTAAACCCCTTGGCATGTTCAGATGCGGCAACTGTATTTATTGCAGGTTTATTTGCCAAACTAAGCAATTTAGAAGTAATGTCACGGGACAATCGTTTGAGATCAGGGAGTTCATGAACTGCCGGACAGAGGGGGTGGTCTATCTATGCGAATGTAGCTGCGGAAAGCAGTATGTAGGAAAAACTACACGACCAGTAAAAATAAGAATAGGTGAACATTTGGGAGACGTCCGACATAGAAGAGAGACCCCTCTGTCCAGACATATATGGCATGAACATGAGGGAGACACAACTGGCCTAATATTTTTGTGTATTGAAAAAATCAAGACGACATCCAGAAAGGGGGACATTAATAAAAGATTGCTCTGTAAAGAGACAGAGTGGATGTACCGCCTAAAATCTTTACAGCCTGAGGGTTTGAATGAAACCCTATATTTTGGCTGTTTTATTTGAAGACTGCACCCACAGGTTACGATATATACATATATCTGGTAATTTGAGGGGTTCAATCATGACGGGATAGTCATAAACCCCCGATGGTTATAATTATCTAGAGTAATATGTGTATCAAGTCTAAAGTGACTATATTCCATCTTTAATAGCTACCCGAGTCTGGCAATATATATGGGGGCTTTTTTGCCTGTTTATGTTAACTACTCTGTTTACGGTCGGGTCATGTTAATCCAGGTTTTGTTAGGGGTACTATACTAGATAATGAATATGTACTATTGTGTTAACTAACCCCAATACCAGGAAGCAGCACTAACCTGTAATTTTATGACCGTATAACATTTGATTATAGCTATTAAGCATGTGTTGGCAACATAAACAACTTAGCTAGCACAATTATTGTATTTACTAGCGCGTGCACAACGGGCATGTCGAGATGCTGGTGGCGTGGATAACATCTATACTGAATGAAGGCTTTGTTGTATCTCGGCACGCAGGACTGGAGGAGGTCTTGTTGCTATGGCGCTTGGATGATGCTAGCGCATGCGCAGTACACAAATTAACAAAGACAGAGTGTTAGCCCCATCCGCGCTTAGAGCGCATGACCGGAAGAGATCACGCTATTATTTTATTTTGTGAAAGCTAACGCATGCGCAGTATACGAGCCGGCACGCCGAATACCGGAAGTGTGTTTAGCCGGCGTGCATATAAGGTGAGCCGGACTTTGGTGTAATGGGACGCATCTAAGTAACAAGCGGGGATATCCTGACCACCGCTACCTTCTTTATCCATGTGAGGTGACGACTCCCCTGATGAACCCCAAAACTATCAAACGGGGGGAAACGCGTCGGGACAATAGGGACGAATCAGAAAAATGAAACTAAGGTCGTATGATTCAATATGATATGCTGATTTCTCATTTGGATGTGTATACATGGGAACCCATTGACTGGAGTTCTTATCTGAACTATAGTGGGTTATTCATTGATCACCTGTTTTGAGCTGGATTAGTACCTGTTTTCTTCTCCCTATGATATTGTATATTTGGTTAGATAGGGATATAATGTGAGTGTTATTGCCCGGTTAGGGTTTATTTAGGAGTTAATAGGGCATATCTAATAGGTGGGGCCGACCCTTTCGGGACGATTACTCTGCCTAATCGGTGGAATGTAGGGTGTGTATAGGGTGACGATTTTCCTTACATACACTAGTAGCAGCGGTATTATGGTATATAAGGTCGCTTTTAGTTATCTCTTTTTTAATATTTAAGTAATTAATAAGAGGTTTATATTTTTAGATGTAGAGTTTGATGCCTCTCTTCAGTGATTTTGATTATTTGCAAACTCGTTGTTGGTATATCAACATATGATTCAGTGATTGGTTTTGAATGGAGGGTTTTCTGAATGAACCTGTGGGTGCAGAGGGTTGGATGTCGGATGTCCAAAAGATTTTTTCAGATTCTGAATTTGTGGATGATACAGAGCAAGTTAATCTTAAACTCATCTTTAAAGATCTCTATATAGCTTACAAAGAGAACATTAAGTCATTCTGGGAGACACATTGTCTAGATAACTATATCAAAGCTAAAATCATACCTAGAGGTCTTAGATCACAAATAAGTCCAGCCCCAAGATCCAGATCCCCTCAGGTATTAAAAAAGTGGGAGGAGGAACTATTAAACTCATCCCTTAACTTAATGAAAATACTTCTGGAGGAGGAAAGAGTTATTCTGGAAAGAACAGGGGCTAAACTAAAAGAGACAATAGAGAAAGCGGTAACTCTGAGAAGTGATCCCGATTTCTCAAGACGAGAAACCCTTTTAAAAAATTCAGTGGAAAAATATACACAAAATTTGAAAGAACGTAAACATAAACAATTTAAAAGAGACCTCAACGAATTTAAAGAGGGTAAGGCATTTGCTCACCTATATGTGATTGACAAAGAAAAGAACAGATATTTCCGTCACTCGATCTGAGTTTTCTGATAGTGAGAATAATTCTATCAGGTTTAAAAACTATAGGGGTGAGTATAGAGGGGGGAGAGGTTATTCTCGGGGATGGAACAGAAGTTGGAGGAATCAAGGAAGGGGAAGGAATTGGGGCAGACAAGATGGGGCAGAAAATCCAACTGGCCCCAGAGATCCCCAACAAATGGCATCTACCACAAATGCTGGGCCATCATCTTCCTCGTCATCCTCACTAACCCCACCTCCTCCTTTTTTAGATCAAGGCCCCCCCTATACACTCAGGCAATCTACAATCCAACAACCGAAACCAACTTGGAAAGGGAGAAACAAAGGCAAAACCAGATAATTAATCTGTCCCAAAGGCCCCTTACTACTGAGGAAATAAAAGTACTCTCTAAAGGGCTATCATTTGTACCAACGACGAGATTTAATGAATTTAACTGGGTCAAGGATATAAATTTATTTGTACGAAAAATTAAATGGTATAAATTTTTTAGGAACAATGATGCACAAGTATGTAATGATCTTGGTATCTCAATTGAGGATCTTCCAGGGGTCAGGACTTTAACTGCTCTATTGGAAGAGGGAGAACATGGAACGTATGTGGGTCCACAAACGAACCTTAAACTAAAAAGCACGAGGTCTCCACCACCTCAAGATACTCCAGAAATTGATGTGTTCCTAAAGATGGTTACCAATGATCTAGAATTGCTACCAAGAAAAATGTGGGAGCGAAGTATTCATCTAATCTAACTAAATCTGAAATGGTAGCCCTGAAAAACTTAGAATCTGATCCTCAAATAGTAATAAAATCTTCCGATAAGGGGGGGAATATTGTGGTCATGGATCACACAAAATGTTCCCTTATGTGCAGCCGGCTTTTGGAGGACCAAAGTGGATACACTGTCCTTATGAAGGATCCGAGTAAGCAATTTCTGGAAGAACTGGAGATGATTGTGATTAAGGGAGTGGATGATGGCATTCTGTCTAGGGATGAAGCGAGTTTTCTTCTGCCACAAAACCCACAGATAGCGACTTTCTACTCCCTCCCTAAAATACATAAGGGGTTCACCCCTCTCAAAGGACGCCCAATAGTATCGGGCATCCAGTCACTCACGCAAAATGTGGGAATCTATGTTGACAAAATCTTGAAAGATTTTGTCACCTCCCTACCATCCCACCTAAGGGATACATCAGACCTTCTGAGAAAATTAGAAGGGATTAATATCGAACAGGATGTCTATTTAGCCTCAGTGGATGTGGAGGCACTTTATAGTAGCATTCCACACCACTGGGGCTTATATGCTGTTGAGTACTTTTTGAAGATGAGAGGGAGTCAATTTGACAAACACAACACACTAGTGCTTAAACTCCTTGAGTTCACTTTGACCCACAACTATATTCCTCTTCGACCCAGATCTACCACCCAGCTGCATGGGCACGGCTATGGGGAGCCCTTGTGCTCCCACGTATGCCAATTTGTTCCTGGGCTGGTGGGAGAGGGTCCTGGTGTTCGGAGAGGAAATGGAGATACATACTAAGAATATCCTATATTGGGGTAGGTACATCGATGACGTCTTCGTGCTGTGGCAGGGCACGAGGGCGTCATTTAGGGAGTTCATCGATGTGCTGAATGTTAATGAAGTGGGCCTTAAATTTACATCTGAAATCCAAGCATCTGAGATTGCTTTTCTTGACCTAAAAATCTATAAAGACAATATGGGCTTTATACATACTCGACCATATGAAAAGATCTTTTCTACCAATAGCTCCTGAATGGGGAGTCCTATCACCTCTAGGAGTGAAAGAGGGAATACCAAAGGCCAGTACCTGAGGATACGCATGAACTGCTCGAGTTGGTGGACCTTCATAGTCAAGCAGGCGATTCTACGGACAGAATTTTAGAAAGGTGTGTTACCCCTTAATCTACGATACAAACAGCTTTAAGAATGCTTAGTAAAGATAGAAATGCCTTGTTGACAAATCCAAAGGAATTTCAAGAAATGGAGGGAATGAAACAATAAGTTCCGAATTAATGGACATTTGATAATCTGATGACGAGGTGCTGAAGATTTTAGCGAAAACACTGGGGTATACTGAAACAGACCCCGACCATAGTTAATCTCTGTCTCTGAGACCCAGTGACACTATAGGAGGGGAAGGTCATTAGGGATAGTTGGTACATAGCCACTTTACCCATTAAGATCAGCAGTTACCCCTGGTAATCGTAAACCCCTTGGCTATGTTCCAGAGCGCAACTGTCTTTATTGCAAGGTTTATTTGCCAAACTAAGCTATATTAGAAGTAATGTCACGGGAACAATCGTTGAGATCAGGGATTTCATGAACAGCAGAACAGATGGGGTGGACTATCTATCGAATGTAGCTGCGAAAGCAGTTATGTAGGAAAAGACTACACGACCAGTAAAATAAGAATAGATGAACATTTGGGAGACGTCCGACATAGAAGAGAGACCCCTCTGTCCAGACATATATGGCATGAACATGAGGGGAGACACAACTGGCCTAATATTTTTGTGTATTGAAAAAATTAGAGACGACATCCAGAAGGGGACATTAATAAAAGATTGCTCTGTAAAGAGACTGAGTGATGTACCGCCTAAAATCATTACAGCCTGAGGGTTTGAATGAAACCCTATATTTTGCTGTTTTATTTGAAAGACAGCACCCACAGTTTGACTATATATTTACACATATCTGGTAATTTGAGGGGTTCAATCATACGGGATAGTCATAAAACCCCCGATTGTTATAATTATCTAGGAGTAATATTTGTATCAAGTCTAAAGTGACTATATTCCATCTTTAATAGTTACCCGATGCTCTGGCAATATATATGGGGGCTTTTTGCCTGTTTATGTTAATTTACCTGTTTACGGCGGTCATGTTAATCCAGGTTTTTTGGGGGGAAATATACTAGATAAGAATATTATATTGTGTTAACTAACCCCAAAAACCAGGAAGCAGCCTAACCTGTAATTTTATGACCGTATAACATTTATATATTATTAACATGGTTGGAAAACAAAACAACTTAGCAGCACAATTATTGTTTTTTACTAGGCTCACAACGGGCATTTCAATCGGGGCGGGGATAACATCTAACTGAAAAAGGCTTTGTTGTATCTCGGCACGCAGGACGGAGGGGGTCTTTTTTCTATGGCGCTGGATGATGCACGCATGCGCAGTACACAAATAAAAAAGACAGTGTTAGCCCTATCCGCGCTTAGACGCATGACCGGAAGAGATCACGCTATTATTTTATTTTTTGAAAGCTAACGATCGCATAAACGCCGCACGCCGAATCCCGGAAAGGGTGTTTTACCGGCGGGGCAATAAGGTAAGCCGGATTTTTGGGTGAAAAGGGGGACGCATCAGTAACAAGGGGGGATACCTGACCACCCAAACCTTTTTTTACCATGTGAGGTGACGACTCCCCGATGAACCCCAAAATTATCAAACGGGGGGAAACGTTTCGGGACAATGGGGACGAATCAGAAAAATGAAACAAAGTCGTATGATTCAAAAAGATATCAAATTTTTCTCATTTGGATGTGTATACAGGGAAAACCCCATTGACTGAGTTTTTATCTGAACTATAGGGTTATTCATGACACCTTTTTTTGAGCTGGATTAGACCTGTTTTCTTCTCCCATATATTGTATATTGGTTTTTAATGGGATTAATTGAGTTTTTTGCCCTTAGGTTTATTTAGGAGTAAAAAGGGCAATCAAATAGGTGGGGCCGCCCCTTCCGGACGTTTACTCTCCCTAACAGTAATTGGGGTTTTTTAAAGGTAGATTTCCCTTACTACACATACAGCGGTATTGGGATATAGGTCGCTTTTTTAGTTTATCTCTTTTTTAATAAGTAATTAAAAAGGTTTTTATTTTAAATGTAGAGTTTGATCCCTCTCTTCAGTGATTTTTGATATTTGCAAACTCGTTTTTTGGTATATCAACATAGATTCAGTGATGGCATATTTCATTTTAAATGGAAAAAACCCGGGGAAAAGTGACATGGAGAAGGGAAACCTGGGGACGTAAACTTAAATTTAAAACAGCCGTGTTAAGCAGCAGCTGCCAAGGCAAATTGCATTTGGTGGATTAAAAGGGGGATAGAGGCACATGATGAGAACATTATTCCCCCATTAACAATTCACGGGCAACCACACATGGGAAAATGTGTACAGTTTGGGGACCGGGGAACAAGAAAAACATTGTAAGCTTGAACAGGTACAAAGTGGGGAACAAAAAAATTAAAAAACAGGGGGACGAAAAACCCAAAAGTTTGCAAGATTAGGGTTTTGTAGTTTTTGAGAAAAAGGGGTTTAGGGGGGCATAAAAAATATTTAAATAAAATTAAAATCAAAATAGAGCCTCCTCATGATTTATTTATACCCGGACTGCATCAAAAAAAGGGGGGCTCCTCTACGTTTTGAGGGAAAGAAAGTTTCCCACATAAAACATAGAAAGGGATTTTTTACGTTAAGCAGTGAACTGGGGAACCTCTGCAAGGGACTTTCATGGTAAAATTAAATAACATAGTTAAAAAAAGGGTTTTGGATGCATTTCTGAAGCGTAAAAAGTATAAAAAAAGGTTATATTTACGGGAAATTCGGGAGTAGGGTCGTTGATCAAGGATTTATTCTATTGCCAGATTGGAGGGGGGTAAGGAATTCTTTCCAAAAATTGGGCTTCAACCTAAAGGGGTTATACCTTCCTCGGGATCAACACTTTAGCAAAATTTACCCAAAACTGATGGACGTCGTTTTTTTTTTGGGGCCCTTACAAACTATGTAACTTTGAAACTGTGGAAAATCTGCAGCAGCATCCCCCATGAAGCAAAAGCGTACATTTGGGTTTGGCAGTGTGTGGGGATTTTTAATTTAAAAATCACGGCAAAAAAAAAACACTTTCAAAATTGCAACTTGCTGATTTTTGAAAAATTTAAGTTTTACTTTGGGGCATTGTATAGGCTTTTTACATCGCCTTCATACTACAATCTAAAAAAAATAAAAAAATAAAAAGGGTGCTAGGACTACGGTGTCAAAAAAGGCTCTGTCCTAAAATTTAAGAAATTTTAAGTCAAAAACCCCAGGGGGTTTCCCAACATGAAATACCATCAAAAACCCAAAAGGGAAAACCCCTTCCCATTGACAAAAATACAAAATAGGCAAAATATTTCCCTACAACACAAAATTTTTTTGGCTTTCGGATTTTCGCTGTAAAAAAAAAAAAATTAAACGGGGTTTCATTCTTTGGTAAAAAAAGGGGGAAATTTGGAAAATTTTAGGAGGTCAATGGAAAAGGGTTTTAGAAACCTTGTGTAAAACACGGCCAAATAATTTTTTATGGGGTTTTAACGAAAAATTCAAATCCAATACTGATAGAAATAAGGGGACCCCTTCCTCCTGAAAAAACCCTATTAATAGCAAATCTGAAAAAGGGCCCCCAAAATTTCACATGAAATAACATATAAAATGCATCAGACAAACGGGTTTCCCAAAGGGGCAGTATTTTAAAAAGGGTACGTCTCTCTCACATGAGGGGCCCTACCCTTAATGTGTTGGTAAGGAAAGGAAATGTCTTTAGAAGGACCCTAAAAACTAAGAAAAATAATTTTCCCACCTTCAAATAAAAAGGGTACGCCCCACATGGCAACCAAAAAAATCCCGGGCGGAATCTGTTTGGGGGAGGGAAATTTTCCCTGTTTGCAGTTTCCCCCAAAAGCTAAACCTTTAAAAAGCACATTTTTCCCGCCCAAAAAACGAGCAGAGGAATATAAAGTTAATTTTTTCCAACTGCCACGGGGGAAAAAAAAACGTCCGCCGAAAATCTGTTTCGGGGTGATTTGCAAAACGGGTTTTTCAAATTAAATCAAAAGGGGAGGGTTTTAAATTTTTGTCAAAATGAAGGGTTGGGTTTACTTTAAAGTTTGGTTTCTAAATCCGGAACCATCAAAAAACCCAACCCAAATTAAATCATCCCCCATGTGGTTTTAACCCTAAAGGCTCAAAACAAAAGCCCGGGTTTTAAATAACATGGACACCCCAAACCCCCTTTCACTTTTTTTTAATTTTTTTATTTTTTTCCCCCGTTTTTTCTTTTTCATTTTTTCTCATAATAAAATATCCAAAAATTTGGTTTTAAACAAAGCTATTTAGTTTTATTTTATTTAATGTATCAGGCGGCAGAAACCCAAAACCACTGTGCATATTAAAAACCCCTTCTTATATGAGAGGGATATACAGAAAATACAGACTACTTCTAAAAGAATGCTCAGTCCGCGGAAGTTATTGGGGCTCGCCCCCGGAAAACCCGGGAATCCAAGAAAACCAAAAAAATACGCTGCAGATAAAAACCGAAGAATTGGGAACTTCACCCTTTCCCATTTATCCCCCCCAGACGATTACCCACCCAGGGGAAATATATATGCCCGCAGTGAAATGATCAAACAAGGGATTTAAATCAGATCCCAAGGTTTTGACAAACACGAAAAAAGGTTAAAGGGTTTCCCAAATCTGTGGGGTTTCATTTCCCTAAAGAAAGTCATAAATTTGATCAAATGGGGGAATTTGTTTTAGAGAAAAAGGATTAAATAATATTTTTTTTCGATTTTTTAAAAGCCCTTAAATTTTAAGGTAAACCCAAATTGCATTATAAATTTTAGTGTAGATAATAAAAATAGCCCTTTTTGAGAAAAAATTATTTCTTAAAAACCCAAAAACAAAAGAAATGGGTACTTAAGCTAAACTTTTTAAAAAAAAAAAGTATATTTTTAGTGACATTTTCAAAAAAATTTTTTAGGGGAATTAACCCAAAAAAATAATAATGTTCATTCCCTTTGTATTTTTTTAGTAGCGATTTTAAGAGCTTTTTTAGGGAAAACCATTCTTTTGAATTCCCAAAAGAGGTACCCAACGCGGCGGGTGGCCCGGCACAGACACCGGAAGGGGGGGAAACGGAGGGTTTAAAAGGGGGGTCAAAGGCGGTCCCGGCAAGCAAAAGGACCCGGGGCGGGGTCCCTGACTTGTTTATTTTTATCTTTTCAAATAAAAAAGTCAGGATTTATTGATCAAATCACTTTACCTTTCTTTAGGGAAATGAAAACCACAGAGTGGTTTTGTTTAACATCTTCCGTGAAATGAACAATCCCTAGTTTCAATTTTTCCTTGCAAAATATTTAAAATTTCATGCCCCCACGGGTGGTGTTGTGGGCCCCCTGGGGGTACAACCCTGCCGGGGACAACCACCACCCCTAATTTTTATATATACCCCCCAACCCCCCGCTACCCTAGGAGTGCGCTTTCGCCCTTTTTTGTTTTGTTTTTTTTTCTCCACAGCACATATAAAATTTTATAAAATCAGACCAAAGGGGAAAAATTTTTTCAAAGTGAAATGAACTTTAAAGGTTATTTGATTACCGGGGAAATAAATGCCTTGTCCACTTTATTCATATTAAAAGAAAAACCTTTTCCCTTTTAAAAACCTTGCATAAAGGAGACAACAGTTTGAAATATGGCACAAATACTAAGGAAACCAAAATGGCATAGATAGTGCGCCTATACTTTTTTAAAAAGTTTAAACCCCAAGCACTTTTTTGTTTTTGCCATACAACTATATAAAAAAGATTTTTGCCATGTACATGAACAAAGGGTATTCTTAAACCCCATTTGAGCCCAAACAGTAGGGAAAGTTAAAAAAGACAAACACCCAAAACACTGCTGTTCGGATTTTCCGGGTTCCCCTTTTTAAAATTTAAAAAGTTTTTTGTACAGCTTTAAATTACTTTACCACCCTCTCTCCTGCTCAAGGGAGCCCCGGTCCCTATGGTTAGGTCACTCCATTTTTTGTCTTAAAAAAGCAGCACCGGAGCCCGGTTATCTTTTTAAAATGTTTTAATTTAAAAAATTATTAAAATTAAAACCCTTTTTTGTCCAAGGGAAAAAAAGGAAACTAGAGTAATTGTGTATTGCAACACGGGATGGAAGGACGTTTTTTAAAACTTTTAAATTTTTAGGGAATTAATAGCAAAAATATAAACCAAAAAAAAGCCATTTTCTATTGAAAATGTTAAAAATTTTAAAGTTTTTATTCTAAAGAATATCCCACATCAGCAAGCAAGCAGGCCCAAAAGGATTATTCAGCGGTCTCCCCTGCTCCCTGGGGGCAATCACTCAAATGAAAAGGGTTTTTTTATTTAGTTTTATCATTGCAAAAAGGAAAAAGCTGATCCGTTTTCCCCCCACAAACTTGTGGGCCTGGTAAACAAGGACGCTTTCCCCCAGACAAAAACTCCAAATTTTCACCATTTTGTTTTAACAAAACATTACATGCTTCCAGCCTAGTTAATTTGTGGGAAACCCCCAAAAAAGGGAAAAACCCGGGGCGGTTAAAATGGCATTTATTGTATATATGACCTTTTTTAAACCCGGGTATAAACCTTAGGCTACAACTTTTTCTTTTTAAAACAATTCTCGCTAAAAAGTTTAAACAAAGGCATTTCAAAAACAACAAAAAAACACTAGCTCCAAATTTTTTTAAAAAACCCCCAAACAATACAAATCATATTATGAGACCATATCCCGTATCTGTCTCAGGTACATCCCATAGCATGATAGAAAAAGGGGGAAAAAAAAAACACAGGTTAATTAGAGGGAGTGGGTTTGCACAGGGGGCGCAAACGGTCGCAAAATTTCACCGGGGGGCCCCCGAAACCCCCCCCCGCCAGAAAGCTGCATCGCTGCTCACAAAAGCCCCTATGCCCCGCGATTGCCGCCCGAACGGGGGGGTGAAGCTAAGCGGCCGGGATAAAAAACGATACTGGGCCCTTAGCTCAGTGAAGGGGGGGCCGAGGAGTGGGGCCCCCCCCCCTGGCGGCCCCAAAAGACGCCAAAGCCACCAGTGTCGGAAGAAGAGGGAAGAAAGCTCGGCCCGGGGAAATTTAAAGGGAATATTGAGTGTTTAATTTCGCTACCAAACCTGCCTGAACCCCATCTATATAACTCCTTTTCCTATCTATAAAAAAACCCGCCTGTAAACCAAACCCATAACCTGCCGTACCAAAATATAACCTGCCCCGTGAGGACTAAAAAATAAATATATACTGTACCTGCCTGTGGGGACATATTATATACCTGCCCCGTTGGGAGCTATATCTCGAAAAATTTCTGCCTGTGGGGAAACTATATCTATCTATATAAACCCGCCCGTCCCGGGGGCTAATCTATCAAATACCCTTTCCTGTGGAGAGCCCATATCTACTTTTAAAAACGGGCCCTTTAGGAGCTATATCTATCAAAATACCGGGCCTTTGGGGAGTATAAACACTTAATACTGCCTGGGGGAAACTATATCTATCTATATCCTTTCCTGTGGGGGGCATAAACCCACTTATATATCTGCCTGTGGGGATCTATACCTAACTTTTTTCCCCCTTATGGGGGTCTATAGCTAATTACCCCGCCCGTGGGGACCTAAAACTTATCTATACACTTGCCTATGGGGGCCTATAAACAGTAGGGGGCCACCGAGCCCGGGTTTTGACCCGGGGGCCCCTGAGTTTTCTAGCTACAAAACCCCCATTAAAAGGTTACAGGAACTCAC
>JAODAL010067721.1:0-17156 GCA_025379985.1 Phyllomedusa bahiana | reverse complement strand
GTAAATCCACTTTTGTGGAGTAACAGCCCACCCTGGGGAAAAAGGGGGTGGGCCCCCCTTTGACTTTTGGAGGTTTGGCCCAAAAAAACCTTTTAGGGCCACAGGAGTGGAAACCCAAATTTAAAACAAAAAAGGGTGTGGAGGTCAAACCACAGCAGCATGAGGTCAGGCAGGGGACAATGAAATTTTTAGGTGGAAAAAACAGGGGGAACCACAAAAAGGCACAATGACTGGAGCGGAGGTCCGGCGGAGCAGCATGAGGTCAGGCAGTGGCACAATGACTTTCGGGTGCAAAACGGGAAACCCACAGAGTGGACAATGATAGGGGGGGTCAGGGCGTCATGAGTCGGGGCAGTGGCACAATGACTTTCTGGAGGGGAAAAACAGTATTAGGCCCGGGGGCAAATCCCCAGTGGGGAGGTCAAAACAGCGAAGCATGGGGTCAGGCAGTGGCACAATGACATTTGGAGGGGCAAAACAGTTTTGGGCCCACAGAGGGGACAATCAAAAGTGTGGAGGTCACCGGCAGCAGTATGGGGGTCGGGCAGTGGCACAATGACTTTGGAGGGGCCCAAAACGGGAAAGCCACAGAGTGGCACAATACAGGGGAGGTCAGGGGGGCGCAGATGATCAGGCAGTGGCCAATGAAAATTTGGAGGGGCAAAAAATATTGGGCCCACAGAGTGGACAATGATACAGTGTGGAGGTCAGACCAGTTGAGATCAGGGTGGCAAAAATGCATTCTGGAGGCGGAAAAAACAGTATTAGGCCACAGAGGGGCACAAAAACCATGTGGAGGTACGGCAGCACATGGATCGGGCAGTGGCACATGACATTCTGGGGCGGCAAAAAGTATTAGGCCAAGGGGGACAATACAGTGTGGAGGTCAGGGGCAGCGTTGAGTCAGGCAGTGGACAATGACATTCGGGAGGCGGCAAAAAGTATTAGGCCCCACAGGGGACAATCACACAGTGTGGGGGTAGGGCGGCGCGATGAGATCAGGCAGTGGAACAATGACATTTGGAGGGGCAAAAAAAAGGGGGGGAAAAAACAATGAAAAATGACAGGGGGGTCACGCGGCACAGCATGAGTCAGGCGGTGGCCTGACATTTGGAGGGGCAAAACAGTATTAGGCAAGAGGGCACAACCAAAAAGTGTGGGGTCACCCCAGAAAAAAAAAAAAAAAAAACCAAAAAAAAAAAAAAAAAAAACAGAAGCATGAGGTCGGGGCGTGGAAAATGACTTTTCTGGAGGGCAAAAAGTATTAGGCCACAGAGTGGACAATACCAGTGGGGGTCACAACAGCGCAGATGAGTCAGGCAGGGGCACAATGAACATTCGGAGGTGGCAAAACAGGGGGAACCCACAGAGTGGCAAAATGACTGAGAGCGGAGGTCACGGCGGCAGCGCATGAAGTCAGGCAGGGCAAAATGCTTTTGGGAGGTGGCAAAACGTATTGGGCCCAAGAGTGGCACAATAACAGTGTGGGGGTCAAAACACGAATGGGGTCAGGCAGGGGCAAAATGACATTCTGGGGGGGGCAAAACAGTTTAGGCCACAGAGTGGCACAATACACATGGTGGAGGTCACAACAGCGCAGATGGGGGTCAGGCAGGGGCACAATGATTTGGAGGGGAAAAAAAAGGGGGAAGCACAGAGTGCACAATACAGGGGAGGTCCGGCGGCGCAGAGGGGGTCGGCGGGGCAAAATACTTCTGGGGGGCAAAACAGTATTGGCCACGAGTGGCAATAACGTGTGGAGCTGACACACCAAAAAGAAAAACAGGGCCAATGACATTCCCCCCCCCTACCAAAACAATTCCCCCCCCCCAATCCCCTATCTTTACCCACCTTCCACACAAACATTCGGGGGGCCAAAACAATTACCACAACACAATCCTTTCCCCCCCCCCCCCCCACATTTCCTCCTCATTCTACCAAAACAAACCCCCCCCCCCCCCCAAGGGACAACACCCCCCCCTTTTCCCCCCACCGGAGCAGTATGAGATCGGGCAGTGGCACAATGACATTCTGGGGGCGGAAAAAACAGTATTGGCCAAAAGGGGGCAAAATGATACAGTGTGGGGGTCACGACACCAGCAGCATGAGATCAGGCGGGGGGGGCACGTGCATTCTGGAGGCGGAAAAACAGTATTGGGCCACAGAGGGGCACAAAAAAACAGTGTGGGGTCCCGGCGGAGCAGTTGAGATCGGGCGTGGCACAATGACATTCTGGAGGGGGGGAAAATAGTATTGGGCCCACAGGGTGGCACATGATACAGTGTGGAGGTCACGACAGCAGCAGCATGAGGTCAGGCAGTGGCACAATGACATTCTGGAGGCGGAAAAACAGTTTTTGGGCCCGAGTGCCAAAAATCCCTGTGGAGGCACGACAGCGAGCATGAGATAGGCGTGGACAAGACACAGTGTAGAGGAATGGCAGCAGCCCAGCAGCGCTGAGGTCAGACAGTGGCACAATGAACGTGTGGATGTCAGGGGCAACGCGCAGCAGCATGGGGTCATAGAGTGGCACAATGACAGAGTGTTGAGGGGGGTGGCAATCCCGCCCCTGGAAAAGATGGTGGTAGGCAGATGGAGAAACTGTCAGGGATGTGGCATCAGGGGGTGGGGGGCTCGAATAGTGGCTGGGGGTGTTTGAACCAGACTGATGCCAAAGGATTGGTGTGTGGAAACCCTGGCGATCCACCCTGTTTCATCTAAAAAAGGTCAGTGTTCCAATTTCCGGGGACAAGCGGGTTCCTTTGGGGTAAGATGGGCCCCGCCCACTGAAGACCCCCCTTGATCCCATTTTGGCGGGCGGGGACAGTTCTCCATTTTGCAAACTGGGAAAGTTGCGGCCAAACACCCCATTTTGGCTCCCGGGGTAGCCCAGCGGATCTTTTTAATGAGGTGGCAGAGTGCTGCCCAAAGTAGGCCACAACCTTTTGGGTTTCGGGACTGTCCAGGTCCTGCTCTGCGCTGGCAAATCCCCTTCCCCTAGGCGGGTGAAGGAAGTGCTCATCAGTGACCCCAGACTCAGGTTACTATGTTGGAGCGGTATTGCCCCTTCCCCCCACCTTCCCCCGCAGGGCGGCAGTAGTACGGGCGCTGGGGAACCCCCCGGTCGCCCTGTCAGAGGAGGGACAATGCCGCACATAGGCAGCACCCAACGACTGGGAGGTTTTCCCCAAATAGTATTTGAGTTTGTTTCCCCTCTCAATAGCTGGGAAAAGGCCCCCATTTTGGCCCGGTAGCGGGGTCAATGGGGGAGACCCAGAAGTTACCCCTCCCCGGATGCTGCTATTCGGCTGTCATAGCCAGGCAAATAAGCATGTGCGGGCCATCTGCACAAGTGACTCGAGGGGCTCCCTGCTCCATTTCCACTGTATACTGCCCGGTCTTGGGGGTCATTGCCTCGTCTTCCTATCCCCATCCACCTCCCCCAGCTGCTGATTCTTTGTCACCTGGGGTAGAAAATCCATCTTTTCACCAGAAATGCTTTCCCAATGTCCTCCTCTCCCTTTTTAGTCCCCGGATCATGTGGCCCGAGATGTTGTCGCCCCGTCTCCAGTCCCCCCCCAGGGCAGATTTTTCAGCATCTGTTCCGGAAAAAAAGCGGTGGAATGATGTTTATCCGTGTCCTGGCGACTGACAAATAACGTCGCCTCTCGAATGGTCAAAAAAACGGAGGTGTCCCGCATGAGCTGCCACTGGCTGACATCAAAGTTCACCCGGGGGGTACTTCTGTCGCCTGGTTTATAAAAAAAAAGTTAATGGCTTTCTCTGTTCATACGTGGTCCAAATGTGCAGGCTGGGAAAATTTCCCGCGGTTTGGGAAAAAAACGCTATAGAGTGTGTTGGGGGAGGCCGTTTGCCGCTGCAACTCAAGGAGGGTTCTGGGTTTGTACGAATGGAAAAGTGATGCACAGTTTCCTGGCCATTTTTAGAAAAGTTCTGGATCAGTGGAAGACTTCAGGAACCTTTTCACAAACCAGATTGAAAACCCTGCGCCAGCAGGGCGCATGGACCTCCTCCCTTTTGTGCGCGCGGACACCCGTTCCTCCCCTTGTCCGTCACTGGGTTTCCCATTTTTCAGTTGGCGCGGGAAAGCCAACTGATTTCTTGCTGCATGTGGGGCAGTTTCCCCCCCTGGCGACTTTGTTCGTGAGGCAAGCAGGTGTAGAACTGCGTGACACCGCTGGCCCTACACATATGGGTTGATGGAGCGTTTGTGGGGTGAGATGGTGGTGGGGTGGAGGAGGAGGGGCGGACATTGGCGCAGGTGCAGCAGTTTGACACTGTGGAGGGGAAAAGCGGCGTCTCCCGTCCAAGTTGTTGGTGTGCCTGGGCGGAAGCACATTACCCGTGGGCCCTTTGAAATGTATGGCCTGACCGTAGTTACAGTCCCGATGTCCCCGTGCCGTGCACCTTGGAACAAACGATAAGCTAAGGGGCTGACCCACCTTCTGTTCTACATATTTATAAGTCGGGCTGCCCCTTTTTGGGAAAAAAAAAATTTCGGCTTGGAACTCTCCATCTCGGTCGGCACAAGCCATTAGTTCTCTGAAGGTGCAGGTCCACCCTTTGGAAAGGGAGGGGCTGCAGTACCAAAACTTGGACAGGGGCACGGTCAGCTGCTGCACCTTTGGTGGTTGGACGTACTGTTGTCTCTTTCAATCGCCTCGCTGAAGACTGCTGGCGAGAGTAGGAGGGGCAGGGGCATCTGGACCGGGGGATGATGTCAAAAAGAAACGCTCCCTTCTGCAGAGGTGGTGGGCCTTGACTGGCTCAATGGCATGGTGCCCCTGGGCACTGCTGTGCTGCTGTTTCTGCGGGAGCGGGTGGACCACCCCATTGAGCCCGTTTCTCCCAGGCCACCCGGTGGTTACGCTGCATGTTTGCGCGGGCCGTGGGGCCAACGTTTGCTCCCTAGCCCCCGCTTCACTTTTGCCCACGATTTACATATCCCATTTCGGCTCCTCCGGTTCTTTGCAAAGAAATGCCCACACCCCGGTACGGGTTTTTCGCCCAAAGCTCGCACTGAGTGGGCTACTGCCCCCGCTGCCCCGCTGAGCCCCCGTGCCCCTATTTTTGGACCTGCGAAGGGGTTTTTTACTGGGTGGCCGTTGGCTTTGACCTCACACTGCTGCTATCCTGCTGATCCGGCCACGACCCTTGCTGGCGCGCTGTGCTGCGCGCAAGCTGACGCCCTCTTCTCCCGACGATGATGAAGCCCCTTTCCTCACCCGGCTCCCCCAAATGTGCGGTAATCACATTATTTGGTTTATCATCACTGCGTCCTCTCACGGTCTTGGGATCCGAGGGTGACCTCTCACAACATGCCTCCCCCTGCACTTCCCCATCTATACTTTGCCCCCTACTCAAGAAGCAGGCGAATTGGCCCCTTTCTTTGCTGCCAAATAGCTGCTGACTTTCCCTCCCCAAATTGTTCATCCCCGTATATGTGGGTGGAAGCAAATAGTAGACTTGGGGTGAGGGAACCCGGGTGGGACAGGGCGGGTGAGGACAGGTGGGGCCCCTGACCCCCTCCGGGCCATGCCAATAATGGGTTTTGTTGAGGTTCCCACCCACTCTTGGTGGGGGTTTTCAGATGCATTGGGGGGGGATGACCCGTCAACCAATCAAGAAACCCCCTTTGGGGTTGCTGAAACCAGGGGTGCAGCGGAGTTGTGGCTCCCCGGGGACCCCTGCTCGACGTCCCCCGCTGGCTGCGACCCGGGCCCGTTCAGGAATGTTTGTGCCTGCCCCCGTAGGTGCAGAGCGCCACCTCTCTGTTGACATATGTTTTTTCTAAAAAGAAGACATGTTTTTGAGATATTGTATTGATAAATATGCACCGTTTTGTCCAAATGAACCCAGTAACAAACTGGGTAACCTTGGAATAAAATTTGGGTCCACAAAAGGAGGAAAAATTTTTTGTATGTTCGTTTAAAAACCTGTGGTTTTGCTAAATGTAAAAGCACAAAAAGGTTAATTAAACCCTTTGGAATGAATTAGGCTCAGGGAAAAATGCATATTTTTGGGTTGAAAAAGACGGTTTATTTTTTTCAAAAACCGCAAAAAACGCTTAATTAACCCTGGGTGTAATTGCGCCAAAGTTGGCGCACAAAATAGTAGCTTTTTGCGTGTTTTCAATTGGTGTTTTCTACCCCAAAAACAAAAAGGTTCAGTTTAATTAACTTTGCTTGTGAAATTTGGCTAAGGAAAATATATATTTTGGCGTTGAAAAATGGTTTCTTGGGGTCAGCACACGGCAAAAAAAACGCTTAATTAACCCCCGGATGTAAAATTTCGCCAAAGAATTGAGCCCACAAAATAGTGCTTTGTAGCGTGTTACAATTTAGTGTTTTTTTACGCCACACAAAAAGAGATTCAGTTTTAATTTTAAACCCTTTTCTTGTGAATTTGGCTACAGGAAAAAATTTTTTATTTTGGCGTTGAAAAAAAATGGTTTCTTGGGGGCAGAACCCGCAAAAAAAGCTTAATTAACCCCTGGATGTAAAATTTCGCCAAAGAATTGAGCCCCACAAATAGTAGCTTTGTAGCTGTTACAATTGATTTTTCTACGCCCAAACAAGGATAAGTTGTAATTAACCTTTGCTTGTGAATTAGGCTACAGGAAAAATTTATATTTTTGGCGTTGAAAAGACGGTTTATTTTTGTCAGCACACCAACAAAAAAACGTTAATTAACCCTGGATATAAATTGCCCAAAAAATTTTAGGCACAAACTAGTTGTTTGTAGGTTTACAAAATTTCGTTTTTCTAGCCACACAAAAAGGATACAGTTTAATTAACCTTTGTTGTGAATTAGGCTAAGGAAAATTTATATTTTGGGCGTTAAAAAAGGCGGGTTTTTTGGGGGCAGCACACCAGCAAAAACAACGCTTTAAATTAACCCTGGATGAAATTGCGCCAAAGAATTGAGCCCCCACAAAAAAGACTTTGTAGCGTGTTACTTGCGTGTTTTCTACGCCACACACAAGAGATAAGTTGTAAAATTAACCCTTTTCTTGTGAAATTTGGCTACAGGAAAAATGTATTTATTTTGGGTTGAAAAAGCGGTTTTTGGGTCAGACACCCGCAAAACAACGTTAATTTAAAAACCCGGGTGTAATTGCGCCCAAAGAATTTAGCCCACAAAAAAGTGCTTTTTAGCGTGTTACAATTGGTGTTTTCTACGCCCCAAAAACAAGAGTAAGTTGTGTTAAACCCTTTTCTTTTGAATTAGGTACAGGAAAAATGTTTATTTTGCGTTGAAAAAGACGGTTTCTTGGGGTCAGCAACAGCAAAACAACGCTTAATTAACCCCCGGGTGTAATTGCGCCAAAGAATTTAGCCCCACAAAATAGTGCTTTTTGGTGTTACAATTGCGTGTTTTTAGCCCCCACAAAAAGAGATACAGTTGTTTAAAAATTTTGCTTGTGAAATTTGGACAGGAAAAATTTTTTTATTTGGCGTTGAAAAAAAGGGTTTTTTGGGGTTTGCACACCCGCAAAAAAACGCTTAATTAACCTGGATGTAAAATTTCGCCAAAGAAAAGAGCCCCCCAAAATAGTAGCTTTTAGCGGTTACAATGGTGTTTTTTAGCCAAAACAACAAGGATACATTGTAATTAACCTTTGTTGTGAATTGGGTACAGGAAAAATGTATAAAATTTTTGGGGTTGAAAAAGAGGTTTCTTGGGGGCAGCCCCCAGCAAACTATGCTTAATTAACCCCGGATGTAAATTTCGCCCAAAAAATTGAGCCCACAAAAAAGGGGCTTTGTAGCGTGTTCAAAAGCGTGTTTTCTACGCCAACAACAAGAGATACAGTAGTAATTAACCTTTTCTTTTGAAATTTGGCTAAGGAAAAATTTATATATTTTGGCGTTGAAAAAGACGGTTTTTTGGGGCAGCACCCAGCAAAAAAAACGCTTAATTAACCCCCCGGGTGTAAAAGGCAAAGAATTGAGCAGCCAAAAAAAGAATGGTATTTGTATTGTAAAAATGTTTTTAAATGAATACAAAAAGGAAAATGGCTTTGATCCACTTGGATATTGAATGTTTTGAAGTGCAGTGGAGCACAATGGATTTCAGATCCCCAAAACCCCAAAAAATTGAAATGAAAATTAAAAGGCAGTTCTGAGAAAGCTGGAAACCCCAAAAAAATGTATTAAAAAAACAATTTCTTCAGTAAGAGTATAGCCCCGGGACATTCCCCGATGGCACAGTGAGAGGAGTTGAGTCCGGCGTCGCGCGGACTTATATAGTGCGGGGACGTCAAGAATCCGGGCTTGATTGGCTTCATTTTGCAATGTCATGCAAGCTATGCCCTTCTTCCCCCCAGGTCTTTGCCCCCTGTGCACATGGCTCGCAGCCTTTTATCAATAAAAGCACACTTCGTTACCGAAGTACCCCAAAGTTCGATTCGTTCCGAACGAAGTTTTCCTGAAAATTTAAAAGGGTTTTCCCCTTGTTAGATCAATTCGCCCATCTCTATATATAATGTACTGGAAATCTCCTAAAAAATTATAGGTGGGGTAGAATATGAAAACAATTTAATTATGCCATTATTACAGGGGTTTAGTTTTATGGAGACCACTCTTTGGTGGAACACTCTATGTGCCACATGTATGAAAATGTATGTCTAGGTCTAAAACTCACTTTGTTGCCCATGGCAACCAATCAGAGCTTCCCTATCATTTCATATGGGGCTCTGGAAAAATGAAAGGGGGGCTCCGTGTCCCAAATGGCACGACAGCCCGCAGTTCGGGCTACGGGCGCACTCGCTGCCCCAAGTCCCCCCTTGTGCACTCGCTCCCTCAGACGCAGTTACTCACCCGACCACGCTCCTGCTCCTTAGGGCGCGCACACGCCGGCTATCCTGAATTTAAAGGGCTAGCATGACGGCAATTGGCTATTGCCGGCTGCTTACCCTATGTAATGCTCCACCTCCTTGGGCATGTTGCCGAATCCATAGTGCCCGTACCCTATGCGAGGACGCCTTTCTGTGTTCCGGTTGCTGTCTCCGTGTACCAGTCCCTTTGGCTTACGTTCCTCAACCACGATCCATCGCTGCCTGCCCTGACATTTTGGCCCGTCCCCGACTACAAGTTTGCCTGCTGATTTTGCTCTGCGTTGCATCTTGGCTACCACCGCACGTAAGCCGCATCAGGGGTAGCGACCTGGTGGAATCCCGCCGCGGCAAATCCATTCTGTCTTGCGGCGGGCTCTGGTGAAAACCAGGACACACTTAGACTCCACTCCCTGGTGCGGTCTGTAGCACTGCTTGCGGTGGCCCAGCGGATCCACTACCTTAGTCCAGTACACTTTGATTGGTTGCTATGGGCAGCAAAGAAAGTCTTACACCTAGAGATTTTTCATACACGTGGCCCTATGTAGTATCTGTATTATACGATTTCTGTCAATACAATTTTATCAATACCAAACTTGTTGAGGTTATATTTTTAAAATTTTTCCAGAAATTCAATTTTCCGCACCAATAACTGTGACTAATAAATCTGTTTCTGTTTGCATTCAGAACAGATAAAATCTCTTTTTATCTCCTGACCAGAGTAAAATCAAAAGACTAATATATTTGGAAAAAGTCTTTAATCACCTGTCCCTAAGCTAGTCGTTGAAGTTAGAAAACTTTTTTAACTTGGATGGTTCCGTGATAAATTCTTGACTTGGATATAGTCTAGGAAATACTTACCTGGATGTTCATCCTCTTCTTGGAAAGTGCTGGTGCTCGCATTACTGTTGCATGTAAGGGACCTTCTCAGTGCTCTGACATTACATTACAATTGAGTTTTGCTGACAAATGAGAAGCTGCAGATACCAGGGGTTGAATGCTTATAGAATTGTGCAAATAAAATGGTATTCTCTCCATGCAGTTTTCATCTGCCATTTGCTATCTTACATATTGCTGCAAACCCATAAATAAACAGTCCAGTTCTCATTTGAGAAGTGAATGCAGTTGTTTCCAGATTAGGCAATGTTTTGTGAGCTATACAGCCTAGCATTCAGACTTATACATTTACAGGAAACCTGTGGCAGTGAAAATGCTATCTGATCTGTAGGTAGCATGTTATAGAGCGGAGGGAGGAGAGTAAACCGATATCTAGTTTTATAGAGAAAAATTCAGTACTAAGTTATTCACTTAATTTACTGATTATCCTGACTTAAGGAGTCCAGACCAAATACCGCCACATCATGACCACATATTACCACCACATAGTGACTGAATAATACCAACACACTATGACCATATATCCATACCAAAGTGACTGAAAAATACCGAAACACCATACAACCATACAACCACATATCACCACCACATAGTGATTAAATAATACCACCACACTATGACCATATATCCCCACCACATAGTGACTGAATAATACCGCCACACCATGATCACATAGCACTGTTATATAGTAACTGAATAATACCACCAGAGCATGACCACATATCAACGCTATATAGAGACTGAATAATACCGCCCCACCATTACTGAATATAAACTATTACACTTTGCACAAATATAAGTGATTACAGTTCAGTTACATTTAGTGACTCACAGGTGATCTTTTCTCTGAGTTCACATTCCCTTTTCTTCTCCATCCGGTCCACACCTTCATGCTGACTTCTCCCGGCCAACACTTATCCCTGCAGATTTGGATATAAATATCTTTGAATTCTCACTTTTAAAGCAAATCTTTACCTTTTCTCAACTCTGGACAAACTTCCCAGGGGTGGGAAAGAGGGTTCAGGCCACAATTTAGAGGCACAGTCTGTGTGGAGAAACAGAGGACTAAGCCCCTGGAGATTGTACTACGGATGTGGCCTGTTCCTCTCAGAATTATACTGTCTATACTCCTTCCCCTGCACCCAGAAGATCAGCCACAGGCATGATGTATGATCCTCAGGTAATATAAGGGATGGAGTTCAGTATTGTCATGTTTTTAGTAGTGTTTTTGTTTTTTCTACATATTTCCCAGTTGGATGGATTTATCCTTCGATCCTCTGGGGGGCCAGTCCATCACTGGAATAGTATATTTGTGAATCTGCTAATAAGGAATAAACTCTAGTGGCAAGCAATTGGCTGTAATGTCAGCTTAAAATGGGGTTGACTTCTGCCAGACCTTCAGGGTTTATTACTATGTCAGAACCTGACTCCACCAAAGCGTCCCCTGGTACTTTGCGAGTCAGTCCGAGCCTGAGATTGTTCTCATTCACTGGCAGCAAACTAATATCTTGAAAACCCTTTTAAGATGGAATAGATATTCCACTGAGGCCTTGTAGTGAGGATTTTTGATTGAGACTGCTATTCTTTGAAAGTGTTCTAAGAAAAGTCCCAGGTATTTTAACATATTGATTGTTTTTATCCCATGGGTGTAATGATCATGAAGAATGGAGTATGGTCATATTATGGTTATATTTGATGATTTGTGTATACGGTATTTGTATTTTACCTAATAATCTATAACTATACCTACTTTTTTTATATAAAATATAAAAGATAAAATAAATTATCCCAAAGTCTAAAAATAAGAAAAATCCATTATCAGAAACACACAGGCAACCGTTAAGATAGCTATTTTTCACTCTCAGTATGAAAGAGTCGTGTATGCAGGTTAATTTTCCTGATCCAAAGCTTAGCTTCAGAATTAGCTACATGTTTTCCGTCTATTCTTCCCTCTTTGTGCCTCGTCTATCTTTCAGATCAATTGCTGCCTTCATGCTCTTGGTCCCCTTTGGTAATGATAGTAATCAATATCCGTACAGAAAATAATTTACCAAGACGCCAAACCGATTGATAAATTCACATGTGGATGTTTCAGCTACAGAAATATTATTGTTTATCTACATTTATATGGTAAATCCTTTGGGAGACCTCCACAATCATGGATGAGATTTTGTGCTCCATTTACTTCATTTTCACATTTTTCATTAGTCATTTCCTTACCATTCTCTTCGTCTACAGACCTTTGTTTACTTCTATGTTGTTAAATTTCCTTTAGGTCATCACATATTATGATTTCTGGAATAAGTCAGTAGGTAGAGAAGGCAGGATACATTTGCAAAGATAGGCCATGCCTTAAAGGGCAAAATTATAGGGGCAGTGGATGCTGTTATTTACAAGCTTTGGTGCCTGAGCAGGCTCTAACTGTCCCATAGCAGTGCAGGGAAACCACCGGTGGGCCCTTAGGCTTAGGGGTAGCAGAGTATGTTGTGCCCTTTGGCATGGCAGGCTTGGTGCTTCTTTTTAGGGAGAAAGGCAGAGTAAGGGGCCGTTCACACGTCTTATTTCGGCGCGGATTGGCGCCGTACTGCGCACCGGATTTGCGCTGCAGTACGGCGCCAATCCGTCGCAGTAATTACGGTAATCCACAGTTCTCATAGAGAACAGTGGATTCCGTCGCTCCTCACTGCTCGGCGAATCCGCCGGGCGGGGAGAAAGTCACTTGCACATTATCCAGGCGCAATACGCGCCGTGGATAATGCAAGCCTATGGGGCTGGCGGGCCGCGCCCCCGCCCCCCCACCCGCCCCTTATTCAAGCCGGAATTGCGAGCGCAATCTGGCTCGCAATTACGGCTTGAATAAGCCGTCTGAACACGGGCTAAGAGTCAACCTCAGCATTTGCAGTCATCTATAGTCATGAACAGTAACTGGTAGACTTCGATAATTAATTCCACCAGTGACCCCCAATAACTAATTCTACTAGTGGGCCCCAAGAATTAACTTCATTGGTTGACCTCAAAAATCAATTCCACTGGTTGTCTTTATGCATTTACTCTTGTATCTTTATTGGTGTAACCATGCACAATTTCACTGTAAAATGTATGTATACTTTGTTTTTTTTTTGCTTTTAATAAAATCAGATAACATTTATTTAAAATTTGGTGGGCCCCAAGAGTCAACTCAGTAGGCTCATAGGTTGGACTTTATGAATCTGTCTTTTTTCAACATTGTCAACTATGTATCTAAGTATGAGACAATGACTGAATTTATTGTGGCCAATATGCTACATGTGAACATACGCTAAGAGGACCAGTAACATTGCTAATATTTAGTATATGCTTCTGGGGACAAACCATTATCTTTTGACCATATTAAACATGACATTAGCTAATTCTTTTAACAAAAATTGAAACTGCAAATTAGTCAGATACGTCACCATCTCTTTAGTCATGTATGAGATTCTGGAGTTTTGCAGATATTCATAAACAAAGGTGAAACAAATTAGTAAGACCGCAGTTATGGTTAAGAATTTACCGTTCAGAGACCCACTTTTAGGAACTGCAGATTACAATTTATTTTAAGAAGTGAGATGGGCTGGAAAACTGTTCACCTGATTCCTCTGTTAGAAATATTTCTGGTTTGTTAAAAAGGTGCTCCATTTAAATTTCTTCTGAAGATGAAGAAAGTATTGTTTACCCCACTGCAGCCCTGATCACTGGTTGTCATCTGTCGGATTAGTATCAGTGAGCTCCAACTGTCTTCTGCTATATTCTCTTTTGATGAAAGAAATAGTGGCGTGTAAACATACTGGAAGATAAGCTTTAAGAGTCCCAAAAAACTGAGTGATTATCACAGTTTATTTTCTAAGAGAAAAATCTTCAGCTGGTCTGGGAACCTGTCCCAATGTTCCATTAGGGAGATTGTCCCATGAAGAGTATTGCCTATAGTTAAATTCCCTCAAATGACTCACATTCTAAAAATATGTTGTATAAAAAAGACTTGTATCACCAATTTAGGACCAATAGCATAGTGTCACCTGTTTTTCTTTTATTTAAAAGCTTTACTGTGCCCAGTTTAACTATGCAGAGGTGGACATGCATGTGCCAGAATGCATATATTAAAGCTTTATTGTACAACGTAAATCATTGTGCCCCTGCTGAGAAACCAGCACAGGACTTGCCTCTTCACCAGTGTGATGATTGTGTTACATCTTGGGTTTGTTCTTCACTTTGTGTGGCTAAAAGAGGTTGTGTATGCAGCATGGGCAGAAGCTCGGCAGTCTGCAGATACAATTTGCAGTCCTTGTATCAAGCAACAGGAGACTGCTTTTCTGTTTGTGTGTTCAGACTTACAATAGTTTTAAAGCATTAGCATAGCTGGCTAGATACTCCATTGAATGCAGGTTATCCAGATCTCTCAGTCTTTTTTTCACATAGACAAATATCCCTCTGTTTTAGGCTCAATGAAAAATCGGAAAAAGTATGGGCATTCTGTTACCAATATGTCTTGTACATCTGACTGTTAGCAAGATGGCATCTCTATCTCTTCTACTTAATGGAAGGGTTAACATTAGGGCACAGATATGGCTCTGGTGGACATGCTGCTACATTGTGGGCACCTTCAGTAGAGGTTGTGGATAAGAAGCTGTCTGCCCATAATTTATTTATTCCATTCCTTATCAAAGATACCATGGTCTGAACCCTTCGTTGTTTCAGGAAGCCCCTAAAGCACAGACATTGTACCCTTTAAATTGATTTTCTAAGTATAATTTAAGACCTCTGCACCCAGAATTAATCAGACTTTTCCATAGACACTATGGGCAAACGCCAAATTCCATGTGCCTAATAATAGGCTAGAATGCACCTGATGTATGAACCCACTGTACTGCGGGACAAAAATCAGGTGCATTCTAGCGTTAGGGGGACGGTTCGGGATCAGGTATACCACTTTGAAAGTAGTAAACCTGTTCCAGCAGTAATGCACCTAGAATTACCGCAGTCAAGCTATAAATCTTCGCTACAGCTCTAGTGCACCATGCCTCCTGCACACCTTCCGAGAACGGGCGCATTACAAAGCATCTCGGAGTGCCATGCGGGAGATTTAAAAATGTATGAACGGGGCTGCGCCTGAAGTCGGGCTGTAAAAACGCCAGATATCTGGCGCAGCCCCATTCATACATGTCAACCTATATTGCCATGTTTTGGGCCCAGAATGTCTACTAACTGCAAAATTCTATTTTCCATCTACCTAAAACTTAGCAAGCTCTGTCTCAGTAAACCAACATCCACATTGACATACTATACTGGCATTGGTAGCAGTAAAGGCTTGCATTGCTTTTAGCAGCTGTGAGAAACGTAACTTTTCCTTTCCTGGGGTTCTTCAGGAAAAGGAAAAAAAAAAATACATAAACTACGTGTCTAAATGGCTAAATATCTTTAATTTGAAAAGTCTGCTTGTTTTGTCTAAGGGATAATCATTATAGCAGAGGAAAATGTCTCCCGGGCTTCATCCTGTGCAGAAACCTGTCCTGGAATGTAGAGTACAGCAGTAGAACAGACTCTGAGTTACTTCTTGGGTAGGCTGACTGACATAACTGAAAATATGTGCCTAGCTCTGTCAACCTGAAAGACTTGTGGTGTGATGAACAGCTCTGCAGTGTAGAAAGGAGGCTGTTTCAAATAAAAGTGTGTATATATACAGTATGGGCGACATGTATGAACCGTGCTGTGTCAGTTTTCTGGTGTACTTTAAGCCAAAAATAATTTATGAACAGGTGCACTCAAAACTTTGGCGCAATAAGTGCCTTTGTAATGCGCTAAAAACATTTTTTTAATACGGAAAAGACTTGGGGTGTTCTGGTGGCGTCATACCACATTCATAGAAGTAGATACATTTATGATTTTTTGACACCAAACCTAGGCACAGAACAGTTAGAACAGCCAGAACAGGTTAAAGGTGGTCTGCCTGAGCCAGACTTGTCGTATTGGCACTAGACTGCGCCTGTATGCATGAACTGCAGAAGAACAGGTTCATACATTATGGCGAATTCTACACTACCCTAAAGCTATTTAGAACTGGCCTGTCAGCACCAGGTTTCATACATGTCACCCTATGTGTGTATACATTGCTAAATATAAATAAATGTGGCGTGGATAAAGTATATGAAAACTATAGCTCAGCTGGGAGGAAGTGCCAATCACTGCTGAAGAATCATCCAAAACCTACCCAGAAAGTCAGAACCTGAAGCTGGTTTTGAAAAGCAGGCTCTGTGAAACATTCTGATGAGAACACTATTTACCCTTAGGCCGTGTTCACACGGCTTATTCCCGACGGATTTGTGAGCCGTATTGAGCTCACAAATCCGCCGTGAATAAAGGGCGGGGCCGGAGCGTGGCGGGGGCGCCGCTCGCGGCCCCATAGACAATGCATTGTTTACGGCGCGTACGCGCCGTAAAAAAATGTGCATGTCACTTTCTCCCCCGCGGCGGATTCGCCGGGCGGGGAGGAGCGACGGAATCCACTGTTCTCTATGAGAGCAGTGGATTACCGTAATGACAGGGACTGATTGGCGCCGTACTGAAGCGCAAATCCGGCGCAGAGTACGGCGCCAATCCGTGCCCAAATAAGCCGTGTGAACAAGACCTTAGTGTCCCTATTTCCATGTTACTCATTGGCAGACCTGTCATTTGATGTATGACTAGAGATGGGCGAATTTTTCAAAAATTAGATTTGGTGACTTCGCCGAATTTTCTGACAAAATTCATTTCGATCCGAATTACTTCGAGACGAATCGCGTTAAAAAAACAGCTATTTCCAGGCTGCACAGAGCCTGCAGGGTGTGGTATAACGTTTTGACATTCTTAAATATGCAGAGGGAGCTTGGTTTGGTCTTCATACAATGTTGTGTTTTAGTATGACACGCACATGACTGCTGACGCTCTTAGAATCGCTTCACTATAACATTTCCTGGGCACTTAAGAGGGCAAAACTGACCAAAAAACTCAAGCCGGAATGTAGCCTGATAAAGTCATGGGAGCTAAAGCTGGAAAAAAACAAGCTGAGAGCTCAGGTGGCAACATCAGTGACAGAGTGTGGAGGTGACGGCGGTAGCCACAGCAGCATGAGGTCAGATAGTGGCACAATGACATTCTGTAGGTGGCAAAAACTGGAGTAGGCCACAGAGTGGCACAATGACAGAGAGTGGAGGTGATGGCGGCAGGAGCAACAGCATGAGGTCAGAGAGTGGCACAATGACACAGTGTGGAGGTTTACGGCAGCAGCAGCATGAGGTCAGACAGGGACAATACATTTGGGGTGCAAAAACTGGAGTAGCCCAAGTGGCACAATGACTGAGAGTGTAGGGGAAGGCGGCAGGCAAACCAAGGGGAAAGAGTGGCACAATGC
>JAODAL010067720.1:0-17157 GCA_025379985.1 Phyllomedusa bahiana | reverse complement strand
TCATGGAGGTGCACATAACATAAAAACCATATGGGGACACCGATTCGAGGCCTCCACATGCCCCAGCCTTCCTCCTCTAAATCAGCCTCACCCCCGGAGCACCGGCTTGTTCTACGGCCCCGGAAGGGCCACACCACCCAAGCTTGCAGCAGACAGGTCCTCCTTGCTGGATGAAGCCTTGCAGCTTTTAAAAGTCTCTTCAGACTCAGGGGCTACAGAAGCCACATTGCTGCAGCTCCTGCCAGATCTTCTTACGCCCGATTCCTCCATGTAGGCCAAACGCTGGCTTTTCCTGTCCCCCGGCCTAGCTGAGTCAGGAGCTGGGGGCTTGATTTGCTCACTCATGCCCAGAAACTCACTCCCTCCCTGGGGAGGAGGGAGCAAAACCGGGCAGGAGGAACAAAACACACAGCCAGCAGCAGAAAGCACAAGCGCCCACCCTCTCCAGACACCCCCACAAGTGATTGCTGCCCCTGACAAGCTGCACTCATATCGGCTGGTGCACATGTACAACTTTACTACCTGTACTGATCTGGTTCATCTGTATTATCTTCCAGAGCTGCACTCACTATTCTGCTGGGTCCGACAGTCATTACTTACCCTGTACTGATCCTGTTCACCTGTATTACCTCCAGAGCTGCACACTATTCTGCTGGTGCAGTCATGTACATACATTACTTATTCTGTACTGATCCTGGTTACTCCTTATCCAGAGCGGGCCTCACTGTTCTGCTGGTGCAGTCACTGTACATACATTACTTATCCTGAACTGATCCTGATTTTACATCCTGTATTATCTCAAGCTGCGCTCACTATTGCGTGCAGTCATTTACAATTATTTATCCTGTACGACCTGATTACCCTTTTATCTCAGACTGCGCTACATTCTGCTGGTGTAATGGTAATAGTTTCCCAGCTGAGATGTCGTGTCTGTGTCTCGCCAGTTCCGCCACGCTGCCAATAACATTCAAGTGTCTCCTGGAGAACAACCACATAGACAGACGCATCGCGCGCTTTGTGCTGCCCGTCGGAGCCACTATCAATATGGACGGGACGGCGCTGTATGAAGCAGTCGCCGCCATCTTCATTGCACAAGTGAACAATTACGAGCTGGATTTTGGTCAAATCATTACAATCAGGTGAGAGAAACGGAAGCTAAAGATGGAACTTTTTATGGTTCCTAGGGGCTCTGATTGGTTGCAATGGGCTCTGAATGTTATGGACTCTGGTTGATATGAGCTCTGATTGGTTGATATGAGCTCTGATTGGTTGCTATGGGCTTTGATTGGTATTAAGGGTATTTTAAAAAACAATAAGTTCTTAAAAAAAGTGGGAAAAGCTCTAGAGCGCTAAAGTTAAAAATTACAGTTTATTTTACATATACATAACCGTTTCACGAGTTCCACACTCGCTTCCTCAGATCTAGGAAGCGAGTGTGAAACTCATAAAAACGCGTTATGTAATATGAAAAATAAACTGTAATTTTTAACTTTAGCGCTCTAGAGTTTTTCCCACTTTTTTAAAAAACTTATTGTTTTTTAAAATACCCTTATCCCTTTGTGTTCCTTTGGCGTCCCATGTGGACGTCAAAGGCGGGAAGTTTTGAGCAGCTTCTTTGACCAAATCACACGGTGGAGGATATGGACGATAAAGTGACTGTACCGAAATTTTTGTGCAGCAGAAATAGTTGAGCACTTGACCTCCACTGGAATTTAGAGTGGTATATTATATAAGATTTCAGCTGCGCTTTCTTTTTCCAGTTTTTGCACACCTGGGAAAAACTTTTGAGACAATCTAGGTTTTTTTTCTACGGAGTGTATTTTTTCTACATATGGGCTCTGATTGGTTGCTGTGGGCTCTGATTGGTTGCTGTGGGCTCTGATTGGTTGCTATGGGCTCTGATTGGTGGTTATGGCTCTGATTGGTGGCTATGGGCTGTGATTGGTGGTTATAGGCTCTTGTCGCTATGGGCTCTGATTGGTGGCTATGGGCTCTGATTGGTGGCTATGGGCTCTGATTGGTGGCTATGGGCTCTGATTGGTGGCTATGGGCTCTGATTGGTCGCTATGGGCTCTGATTGGTTGCTATGGGCTCTGATTGGTCTCTATGGGCTCTGGTGGGTGTGGGCTCTGATTGGTGGCTACGGGCTCTGATTGGTTGTTATGACCTCTGACTGGTGGCTGTGGGCTCTGATTGGTGGCTGTGGGCTCTGGTCGCTATGGGCTCTGAGCGGTTGCTAGGGGCTCTGATTGGTTGCTATGGGCTCTGAGTGGTGGCTATGGGCTCTGGTCGCTATGGGCTCTGAGCGGTTGCTATGGGCTCTGAGTGGTTGCTATGGGCTCTGAGTGGTTGCTATGAGCTCTGATTGGTGGCTATGGGCTCTGATTGGTGGCTATTGGCTCTGGTCTCTATGGGCTCTGAGTGGTTGCTATGGGCTTGAGGTTTTCTATGAGCTCTGATTGGTGCTATTGGCTCTGATGGTGGGTATGGGCTCTGGTTTGCTATGGCCGAGTGGTTGCTATGGGCTCTGGTTTGCTATGGTCTCTGATTGGTTGCTATGGGCTCTGATTGGTCGATATGGGCTCTGATTGGTGGCTATGGGCTCTGATTGGTCGCTATGGGCTCTGATTGGTGCTATGGGCTCTGATTGGTGGCTATGGGCTCTGATTGGTGGCTATGGGCTCTGATTGGTGGCTATGGGCTCTGATTTGTGGCTATGGGCTCTGATTGGTTGTTATGGGCTCTGATTGCATGGTTATGGGCTCTGATTGGTGGTTATGGGCTCTGATTGGTGGCTGTGGGGCTCTGATTGGTGGCTATGGGCTCTGATTGGTGGCTATGGGCTCTGATTGGTGGCTTTGGGCTCTGGTCGCTATGGGCTCTGAGCGGTTGCTATGGGCTCTGAGTGGTTGCTATGGGCTCTGAGTGGTGGCTATGGGCTCTGGTCGCTATGGGCTCTGAGTGGTTGCTATGGGCTCTGAGTGGTTGCTATGGGCTCTGAGTGGTTGCTATGAGCTCTGATTGGTGGCTATGGGCTCTGATTGGTGGCTATGGGCTCTGGTCGCTATGGGCTCTGAGTGGTTGCTATGGGCTCTGAGTGGTTGCTATGGGCTCTGAGTGGTTGCTATGGGCTCTGAGTGGTTGCTATGGGCTCTAATTGTTGGCTATGGGCTCTGATTGGTGGCTATGGGCTCTGGTGGCTATGGGCTCTGAGTGGTTGCTATGGGCTGTGAGTGGTCGCTATGGGCTCTGATTAGTCGCTATGGTATGTGATTGGTCGCTATGGGCTCTGAATTGGTCCTATGGGCCCCTGATTGGTTGCTATGGGCTCTGATTGGTTGCTATGGGCAACACAGACAGTGGATCAATAAGGCCTGCTCAGTGTTCACGATGTGTTTTATCTGAGGTTAGAGGATGTGAGCTGGACTGTAATAAGCCGATAATCACTGTAACACATATGGTAGTGTCAGGAGTATATGGGGCCAAGGACTGAGCTGCAGGTTAGGAAATAAAAGCAATAGAAATTATATAAGATCCGTCAACAGCATCTGATCCTATTACTGAACACAGAGGTGAGATGATATTAGGTTCATTGACCTCCGTCTCTGACTCGTGTCTCCTTTCCTCCTCAGCATCACGGCCACGGCGGCCAGCATCGGGGCAGCAGGGATCCCCCAGGCCGGCCTGGTTACCATGGTGATCGTCCTGACCTCGGTCGGCCTGCCCACGGACGACATCACCCTGATCATAGCAGTGGACTGGGCGCTGTGAGTATCCGCAGGGTGGTGAGCAGAGGACTTGCGGCTCCTCCGGGAAATCGCACTGACCGACTCCTGAGAAATGCTTCCAAAGAGTCAGGAGGAGCTAAGTTGTGTCATTTTACAGGACACACCCATTTATAGACTACACCCATTTATAGACCACACCCATTTATAGTCAACACCCATTTATAGTCCACACCCATTTATAGTCCCCGGCCAGTTTTATTGACTACATCCACTTTTACAGGCCACAATCGTTTTATTGGAAACAGCCAACTTTATAGATCACACCCACCTTTCCAAAGTCACGACCACACCCATTTTACAAACCACACCCATTTTACAGGCCACACCCTTTTCCGGCCCCTCCTTACATCCATAAATCATAATCACCTCTTTAGAATATTTTTGATAAGATCACATTTTTTGTCCCCAGGACTTTCTTACCTTCCTGTTGATGGAGCCAGGACTCTTCTGCCGTGCGAGGGCTCTATGTTTGCGAGATGATTTTATTGCTGACGCTTTGGGGAGTGTTTGATTCTAGGTTTTTATTGGATTTTATTGTTCTGCGGTGTAACCACATGATGATCACAGCTTGGGTTGTTACAGATGTGGCCACAGTGTTTTTATTCTGTTTTTTTTTTTACAAGATTAAGTTTTTTTTATTGTGGAAATGGGCTTTGTGTTTTTATTTTTTATGTTTAACCTGATTGGAGTATAGTGGCCACTATACGCTCCGGCCCCATTCACACTCCCTTCTTTCTCTGGGTGCTCATACCGCCGCAATACGCGGGCCCCAGGGCTGCTTTTTCCCGTATTCACGGGTGTACTTTTGGGTGCAAATTTCGCATTATTTTTCAGATAGCCGGGGAATATGCTCTATTACATTCCATTATTTGGCCTCCGCCTGCGTTACTGTTGTCGCGCCGCCACCTCATTGCACAGGAGCCGATTTGCTGCAGCATCTAGGGCTCAACTTACGGCCCGTGGGAAACTTGTGGCCCTCCAAATGATTTCTGGTGGCCTGAACAGCCCGCAAGGGAGTAAGGCTAGTTTGAACTCCGCCTCTAAATTGGGGACCTGTTTGCAATGGTCATGGGGTTGGTCCCACCTGGCCTGGGACTGGGGATGGTCCCAGGTGTGGGGGAGTCCTCAGGCAGTTTTAGCCCCCACATACTGCCCATAGGCTTAAACAGCCGGGCCCGGGAGAGCGTTGATTCTGACTTTTATGTGGACCTTGACGCAAAAAGCGCGGGGCGGGGCAGCTTTTGAGCCGCACCACCGGCGCAGCACATCATGGGGCACCAGACTTTACAGCTTCCCCGGACACTCCCCTTTTTCCGGGGGGGCACCCCCGGGGTTTTCCAGTTCGGCCTCAGACCGTGCAGGGGTCACTCCCCCCTTATTCCGGGGGTCACAGCCGGGTGTTGCCGGTTCGGGGCCTCAGACTGTGCAGGATCACTCCCCTTATTCCGGGGGTCACAGCCGGGTGTTGCCGGTTCGGGGCCTCAGACTGTGCAGGAGCACTCCCCTTATTCCGGGGGCAAGCCGGGGGTTGCCCGTTCGGGGGCCCCCGACCGTGCAGGAACTCCCCTTATTTTCCGGGTCACAGCCGGGTGTTGCCGGTTCGGAGCCTCAGCCGTGTAAAAATCACTCCCCCTTTTCCCGGGGGGCAAGCCATGTTGGCCCCGGGGGCCTCAACCGTGCAGGACACCCCTTATTTCCGGGGTCAAAAGCCGGGGGTTCCAGTTTGGAGCCTCAACCCGGGAGGGACCCCCTTATTCCCGGGGGGCAACCGGGTGTTGCCAGTTTTGGGGCCTCAGACCTGTAATCACTCCCCTTATTTTCCGGGGGGCCCCACCGGGTGTTGCCCGTTCGGGGCCCCGATGTGCAGGATCACTCCCCCCTTATTCCGGGGGTCACACCGGGTTTGCCATTCGGAGCCCCCAACTGTGCAGGGTCACTACCTTATTTCCGGGGGGCACAGCCGGTTTGCCAGTTTGGGGCCTCAGACCGGAGGACACTCCCCCTTTTTCCGGGGGGCACACCCGGGGTTGCCGGTTCGGAGCCCAGACCCGGGAGGATCACCCCCTTATTCCGGGGGTCACAGCCGGGTGTTGCCAGTTCGGAGCCTCAAGGGGGTAGGTCACTCCCCCTTTTTCCGGGGTCACGCCCGGGGGTTTTCCCGTTCGGGCCTAACCGTTTAGATCACTCCCCTTTTTCCGGGGGGACAGCCGGTTTGGTTGCCGGTTTTTGGGGCCTCAGAGTGCAGGGTCACTCCCCCATTCCGGGGGGCCAGCCGGGGGGTTTCCCGTTTGGAGCCTCAGCCGTGCAGGAGCACTCCCCCTTTTTCCGGAGGGCACGCCGGGGTTTTCCGGGTTTGGGGCTGGAGCCCAGACCGTGCAGGAGAAATCCCCCTTTTTCGGGGGGCACCCGCCGGGGTTGCCGGTTCGGAGCCTCGACCGTGCAGGTCATCCCCTTATTCCGGGGGTCACGCCGGTGTGGCAGTTGGGGACCTAACCCGGTAGGACACTCCCCTTATTCCGGGGGTCACACCGTGTTGCCGGTTCGGGCCCCAAACCGTGGGGATCCCCCCTTATTCCGGGGTCACAGCCGGGGTTGCCATTGGCCCCTCAGACGGCGGGAGCACCCCCTTTTTCCCGGGGGGTCACAGCCGGTATTCCCGGTTCGGAGCCCAACCGTGTGGGACACTCCCCTTATTCCCGGGGGGCACACCCGGGGTGTTCCATTTTGGAGCCTCAACCGTGCAGGAGCACCCCCTTTTTCCGGGGGTCACAGGGGTGTTGCCATTCGGAGCCCAGACCTTGGGATCACTCCCCTTATTCCGGGGGGGTCACACCGGGGTTGCCAGTTCGGACTCAACCGTGCAGGGCACTCCCCTTTTTCCGGGGGGTCCACCCGGGAAATTTCCCGGGTTCGGTTCAGACTGTGCAGGATCACTCCCCTTATTCCGGGGGTCACAGCCGGGTGTTGTCGGTTTGGAGCCTCAGACTGTGTAGGAGCACTCCCCTTTTTGGGGGGTCACAGCCGGTTTTTGCCAGTTCGGAGCCTAAACCCGTGCAGGAGACCCCCTTACCCCGGGGTCCACCCGGATGTTGCCATTTCGGACCTAGACCGGTGGGGACCTCCCCTTTATTCCGGGGTCCAGCGGGGTGTTGCCATTGGGGAGCCTCAGACCGGGGGACACTCCCCTTTTTTCCCGGGGGGTCAACCCGGGTTTTTCCCATTTCGGACCCAAACCAGCGGGAGCACCCCCTTTTTCCGGGGGGTACACCCGGGTTTTGCCAGTTCAGCCTAACCGTGTAGGACACTCCCCTTATGGGGTCACACCCGGGGTTTTTCCCAGTTGGGAAACCCTAAACCCGGCAGGAGGCCCCTTCCCCTTACCCCGGGGTACCCCGGGTTTGCCATTGGGAGCCTCAACTGTGCAGGATCACTCCCCTTATTCCGGGGGTCTCTGCCGGGTGTTGCCAGTTCGGAGCCTCAGACCGTGCAGGAGCACTCCCCTTAGTCCGGGCTCACAGCCGGGTGTTGCTGGTTCGGAGCCTCAGACCGTGCAGGATCACTCCCCTTATTCCGGGGGTCACAGCCGGGTGTTGCCAGTTCGGAGCCTCAGACCGTGTAGGAGCTCTCCCCAATAACCAGGGAACGGCCCGTTCATCAATGTCAATACATTTCCAGGAGGAATGGCAAAGACACAAAGCAGGATTCCCAGAAAACACCTTCCAGATGTAAGAGACGTCGGGGAGAGGAGAAGGGAACACGCGCTTCAGACAAAGCAGCTGCAAAGAGGAACAGAGAGGACACAATGTCCAATGATCACCCCCGTGTGTGGGGGCAGCGTGGCCCCCGGGGCCCGGCCATAGCAATCATCTCCACACGGCGGACATATAACACCTCAGTATCTACATGTAGAAAGGACATCTCAGGCGCATCATAGGGGCCGAATATAATACATTCACAACGGATACGTAATAAGATGGTTATTACAGACACTCCAGGCCGCACTCTATACAGTGTGTATACAATGTACAGGACTACACCCGACCCTAGGACCGGGCAGATCGACACAGATGTCCACCACATTGGGCTGCATGCGAAATCTAGAGCTGACAGATGAGAGACAGAACGTATACATATGGAGTGTGCTCATGTTCTAAATGGAAGAGGGGAATATTAACTACCAGACTTCTCTATCCCCTCCAGACCCTCTGTCCTCCTCCAGACCCCTCTGTCCTCCTCCAGACCCCTCTCTCCCCTCCAGACTCCTCTGTCTCCTCCAGACCCGTCTGTTACTTCCTCCAGACCCTCTGTCCCTTCCTCCGGACTCCTCTGTCCCCTCCAGACTCATCTGTCCCCTCCAGACCCCTCTGTCCTCCTCCAGACTCCCTCTGTCTCCTCCAGACTCGTCTGTCCTCTCCGCCTCCGACTCCCGATCTGTCCCCTCCAGACCCTCTGATCTCCTCCAGACCCCTCTGTCCTCCTCTCAGACCCCCTCCTCTGTCCTCCTCCAGACCCCTCGATCCCCTCAGACCCTCTCTCACTCAGACCCCTCTGTCACCTTCAGACCCCTCTGTCCTCCTCCAGACTCCTCTGTTTCCCCTCAGACTCCTCATCCTTCATACCCTCCCCAGACTCCTCTATCCCCTGACTCTCTGTTTCCCTCCAACTTCCTCATCTCCTCCATCCTCCTCTTTCCCCTTTTCCTCTGTCCTCTCCAACTCTCTGTCCCCTAGACTCTTTTCTCCTCCTCCAGACTCCTTTTCTTCAATTTTTTTTTTTTATTTTTTTACATTTTTTATTTTAATTTTTTTTTAATTTTTTTTTTTTTTTTTTTTTTTTTTTTTTTTATTTGTTTTTTTTTTTTTGTTTTTTTTTTTTTTTTTTTTTTTTTTGATTTTTTTTTTTTTTTTTTTTGTTTTTTTTTTTTTTTTTTTTTTTTTTTTTTTTTTTTCTTTTTTTTTTTTTTTTTTTTTTTTTTTTTTCTCCTCCAGACCCTCTGTTCCCCCCCCCAACTCTCACCCCCCTCCAGACTCCTCTTCCCCCTCCAGGCTCCTCTTCCCCTCCAACCCCTCTCCCCCCTCCAACCCTCGTCCTCCCCCCAGACTCCTCGTCCCCTCCAAACTCCTCTTCCCCCCTCCAGACTCCCTGTCCCCCCTCCAAACTCCCTTCCCTCCAACTCCCTGTCCCCCCAACTCCCTTTCCCCTTTCAACCCCTGTCCCCACCAAACTCCCTTCTCCTCCAGACCCCTCGTTCCCCAGACCCCCGTCCCTCAGACTCCCTTTGTCCCCTAAAGATCACTGTTCCCCCCAGACCCCCTGTCATTCCAACCCCCATGTTCCCTCCAACCCCCTTTTCCCCTAAACCCCCTGTTCCCTCCAGTCCATGTCTCCTACCCCTCTTTCCCCAGACTCCTCCCCTCAACTCCTCCCCCAAACTCCTTTTCCCCTTTAAAGACCCCTCTGTTCTCCTCCGGGCTCCTATTCCCCCCTCCAGACCCTCTGTTTCCTCCAGACCTCTGTTTTTCTCAACCCCATGTCCCCCAATTTCCTTTGTCCCCTATAGACCCCTCTGTTCTCCTCCAGGCTCCTTTTGTCCCCCCTTCCCCCCCAGCCCCCTTTGGTCCTCCGACCTCTTTCTCCTCCCAACTCCATGTCTCCTCAACCCCTGTTTTCCCCAAACCCCCTTGTCTCCTCCGACCCTCGGGGTCCTCCAGACCCCTCTCCCCTTCACACTCCAGGTCTCCCAAACTTCCTTTCCCCCAACTCCTTTGTCCCTCCAACCCTTTTCCTCCTCCAGACCCTTTGTCTCCTCCAGACCCCCGGGGTTTCCCCAGATCCTCTTTCCCTTTCAGACCCCTTTGTCCCTCCAATCCCCCCCCTCCAACCTTGTCCCCAATCCTCTGTCCCCCTTTCCACTCCAGGGTCTCCTTCAGCCCTCGTGTCCACAACCCCCTTGCTCCCCAAATTTCCTCTGGTCCCCAACCCCTCTTTTCCCCCTTTCACCCACCCTCCAAGGTCTCCTCCAACCCCTCTTTCCCCCTTTCCAAAACTCCTACCTCCTCCAGACCCCTTTGTCTCCTCCAGACTCCTCTGTCCATCGCCTCCAGACCCTTCTGTTCTTCCCCTCCAGACTCTTCTGACCATAAGTTAGCTGTGTATGGTCAGCTTAGGTGGCTTTTCAGCGATACAGGTCGAGCGATTGTGCTCAGCTATTTTCCTAACTCTCATAGAAATGAACGGTGAGGAAGGACACGGGCGCTGACCCTTTAACACTGAGCTCCAAGAGAGAGGATGCAGCAGGATATTTACACACAAACAAAATTGTTCTCCCCTTCAGTTAAAAAAATAAAATCACACAATGGTCCCTAAAATAACCGGACCCTGACGAAAGTAATAAAAACTGTAAATGTACTGAGGCGGCGAATGAGAATCAGATGTTGCTTGTGAATTGTGGTTCAACCAAGAAAATCTAATGAACAAACTAGTGACAAAAATGCTGCTCCCCTGAACTTCATATTTTGTTGCACAATTGATTTCTGTAACTCATGAGACTTCTGCATCTGTCTACAGGTATTTGACCCACTCCTTGTGCTCCAGCTGTACACATGTGAAATAGTGCCCACTCCTCATGGCAGCAGCTTGTCCACAAGTATTTGCCCACTCCTCGTGATCCAGCTGTCCACAAGATATTTGCCCACTCCTCGAGCTCCAGCTGTCCTACAAGAATTTTGCCGTTTCCTACTGCTCGGTTCCAGCTGTCCACGAGGTATTTGCCCACTCCTCATTCTGCAGAGCTGTCCACAGTATTTGCCCACACCCGTACTCCCTGTCCTCAGGTATTTGCCCACTCCTCTTGTTATCCAGTCTGTCCCACAGGTATTAGCCCACTCCATGTGTTCGAGCAGTCCTACAGTTATATGGGCAACACCTCATGCTCCAGCTGTTCCACAGGATATTTTGCCCCCACACCTCGTGCTCCATCGTCCACAAAGCAATTTGCCCACTCTCGTTTTCCAGCTGTCCTACAGGTATAGCCCACTCCTCATGCGGCAGCTGTCCACAGGTATTTGCCCACTCCTCGGACTCCAGCTGTCCTCAGGTATTTGCCCACTCCTCGTGTTCCAGCTGTCCACAGGTATTTGCCCACTCCTTGTGTTCGAGCTGTCCACAGTTATTTGGGCAACTCCTCATGCTCCAGCTGTCCACAGGTATTTGGCCTACTTCTAATGCTCCAACTGTCCACGGGTATTTGGCCCACTCCTCATTCTCCAGCTGTTCACAGGTATTTGGGCCACTCCTCATGCTCCAGCTGTGCACAGGTATTTGGACCACTCCTCATGCTCCACTGATCCTCAGGTATGTTTTGGCCACTTCTAGTAGCTACACAGCTGTGCACAGGTATTTGGTGACCACCCTCATGCTCCAGCTGTCCTCAGGTATTTGGCCACTCCTGCTGCTCCAGCTGTCCACAGGTATTAAGCCCACTCCTCGTGCTCCTGCTTTCTCATGTATGAAGGTCCCTTCTCCAGATTGCAGGCTTCAGTTCCATTCACAGATAGTAAATATGATTTAGATCAGGGCTTGTTTTCATAATAGTCCAATGTTTTAGTTGTGTGCTTTAGGTCATTATCCTCTTGTAGGACCTGTCTGAGGCCAAGCTTCTGGAAGAATGTCCTGTGGACAGATGAGACAAAACTGTAGCATTTTGGCAAGTTACATCAGCTCTGTGTTCACAGAAAAAGAAAAGAACATTGTACCTACTGTGAACCATGGAGGAGGCTTGCTTATGTTTGGGGACTTCTTTGGCACAGCGCATCTTGAATCTGTGCAGGGTACAATGAAATCTCAAGACTGTGAAGGAATTCCTGACAGAAATGTGCTGGCCAGTGTCAGAAAGCTTTGCCACAGTCACAGGTCATGGGTCCTCCATCAGGATAATGACCCAAAACATGCAACTAAAAACATCCAAGAATGGCTAAAAGCAAATGCATTGGACTCTTCTAAAGTGGCCGAGCCCTGATCTATATCCTTTTAATTATCTGTGGAAGGTGCTGAAACCTGCAGTATGGAGACGACACCTTCACACCTGAGAAAGTTGGACCACAAGGAGTGGGTTAAACACCTGTGAACAGCTGCAGCACGAGGAGTGTGTCCAATACCTGTGCACAGCTGGAGCACGAGGAGTGGGTCAAAGACCTGTGGACAGCTGGAGCACGAGGAGTGGGCCAAATACCTGTGGACAGCTGGAGCACGAGGAGTGGGTCAAATACCTGTGGACAGCTGGAGCACAAGAAGTGGCCAAATACCTGTGAATACCTGGAGCACGAGGATTTAGTCACAAAAACCTTGACAGCTGGAGCACGAGTTTGGGTCAAATACCTGTGGACAGCAGGAGCACGAGTGTCGTCAAAAACCATGTGGAACATCTGAGTCACAATAAGTGGCCAAATACCTGTGAATACCTGACACGAATAAGTAGTTGCATAAGTTCAGAGTTGCAGCAATTGTTTGCAGTGATTGCTGGCCTAGTCCTGTTTCTAATTTATTTATTTTTCAGTTGAACCAGAATTCAGAAGCAATAAGTGATTTCCATTGGTTGATTTTCAGTAAATTCACACCTCACTGCAGAACCATTGCAGATCGTATAGTAAAAAAGATACAGTAGCTGGTGCGGTGAGGAGCCTGGTGGTGTCCGCCTCGCTGGAAGGAGAGAGCGCAGCAAGAAGTGCTCACAGTCTGATTGCAGTGCTGGACTCAAGAACAATTTTCTGGAGTACATATTGCTTTACTTGCTGCAAACGCTGCCTATTTTCAACATTGGAGACAAGGCTCACACTAACAAACACGCTGCCCACATGGGGTCATGAAGCAGCTGGAAATTAACTGATCGCCGATAGGCTTTATGAAACGAGATGAGGCGCAAAGAAACGCCACCAAGGGGTATCTTTCTGTAAGCAGCTGGTAGAACCTTTAGTGAATCTCATTACTTCGGATAGAGAAATCAGGCCCTGATGCCAAAACATCAAATACACGGGATGGTAAAACAAGAAGGGATCACCGCGGAAACTTGGGAGGCTCCAGAATGAGAGATACAGTCCATAATCAGACACATATCACCCGTACTGGTTCATGCTGAGGGTTTTCTGTTCCATAGTTTACCCAAGCACATTATCATTATATGTTTTATAGTTGAGAGAGGATGCAAAGCAGCGCACTTTGGTTCTATTTATCCTTTTTGATGTATGATGTATAGGATTAATCTGTCCTTGTGTTTCGTTTTACTCTGTATATATACATCAATTGTCCAGGCATGGGCCTGTAATACTTTGCTTATGTCATGTTCATTACCATGTCGGAGATGTATTTGTTATATAATTGAAAAAAGCAATAAAATGTGTTTTAAAAAAAAAAAAAAAAAGAACAATTTTCTCATCTCCACACTTAGCCGTCTTAGTTGTCTCAGCTCCACACTAGGTCGTTCTCCGCTCCACACTCAGCAGTTTCATCTCCGCACTCGGCCGCACTCTGAGGTCCCCGCTCCGCACTCAGCAGTTTCATCTCCGCACTCGGCCGTCTCAGCTCCACACTTGGCCATCTCAGCTCCACACTTGGCCTTCTCGGTCGGCTCAGCTCCACACTAGGCCTTCTCGGTCGTCTCGGCTCCACACTCGGCCGTCTCAGCTCCACACTCGGCCGTCTCAGCTCCACACTTGGTCGTCTCGGCTCCACACTCGGCCGTCTCAGCTCCACACTTGGCCGTCTCGGCTCCACACTCGGCCGTCTCAGCTCCACACTTGGCCGTCTCAGCTCCACACTTGGCCTTCTCGGTCGGCTCAGCTCCACACTTGGCCATCTTGGCTCCACACTCGGCTGTCTCGGTCGGCTCAGCTCCACACTCAGCTGTCTCGGTCGGCTCAGCTCCACACTCGGCTGTCTTAGCTTTGCACTCCGTCGGCTAAGCTCCACACTCGGGTGTCTTAGCTTTGCACTCGGCTTTCTCGGTTGGCTTAGCTCCACACTCGGCCGTCTCGGTCACCTCAGCTCCGCATTCAGCAGTCTCAGTCGGCTCAAAACGCCACACTTCGGCCAACTTCGGTCGGACTCAGCTCACACACTCCGTCTCGGTCGGCTCAGTTCCACATTCGGCGGTCCTCGTCGCTCAACTCAGCACCTCTGCCAATCCTCGGTTCGACTCAGCTGCCACACTCTTAGACCGGCTGTTTACGGTCAGCTCAGTCCCACACTCGGCTGTCACAGTTGACTTAGCTCGACACTCAGCCAACTTGGTCGGCTCAGCTCCACACTCAGTCGTCAAAGTTGGCTTAGCTCCACACTCAGCCGTCTCTGTCGTCATTAAACTCCACACGTGTCGTCTCAATTGTCACAGCTCCACACTCTCGGTCTCTGAGCTCCATACTAGGCCATCTCAGCTCGACACTCGGCTGTCTTACCTTTGACCTCGGTCAGCTCAGCTCCACACTCAGCCTTCTCAGACAGCTCAGATCCACACGTCAGACCTTACTCTCAGTCACTCAGCTCCACACTCAGCCGGTCTTTCACCTGGTTCGGCTCAGCTCCACACTCGGCTGTCTTAGCTTTGCACTCGGTCGGCTCAGCTCCACACTCTGCTGTCTTAGCTTATTCCACTCATTCGGCATCAGCACCACACGTCGCTGTCTTAGCTTGCACTCATAGGCTCAGCCCACACACGGCTGTCTTAGCTTTAGCACTCAGTCGCTCAGCTCCACACTCGCTTACTTTAGCTTTCCACTCAGTCGGCTCAGCTCCACACTCGGCCTGTCTTACTTTGCACTCCGGTCGGCTCAGCACCACACTCGCTGTCTCAGGCTTTGCACTTGTCTGCTCAGCTCCACACTCGGCTGTCTTAGCTTTCCACTCAGCTGTCTCATCTCCACACTAGGCTGTCTCAGCTCCACACTCGGCTGTCTCAGCTTTGCGCTTGGTCGGCTCAGCTCCACACTCAGCTGTCTCAGCTTTGCGCTTGGTCGGCTCAGCTCCACACTTCGGCTTGTCTAAGCTTACACACGTCAGGCTCATGCTGTCCATACCGCAGTCTCTTTTCGGCTCAGCTCCACACTCTGCTGTCTCGTTCGGCTCAGCTCCACACTCGGCTGTCTCGTTCGGCTCAGCTCCACACTCGGCTGTCTCGGTCGGCTAAGCTCCACACTCGGCTGTCTCGGTCGGCTCAGCTCCACACTCGGCTGTCTCGGTCGGCTCAGCTCCACACTCGGCTGTCTCGGTCGGCTAAGCTCCACACTCGGCCCTGTTTCACAGTACGCACCATCTCCACACTCGCTGTCCTCGGACGGCAAAGCTCCACACTCGGACTGTTTCAGACTGCTCAGTCTCCACACTCCGGCTGTCTTAGCTTTACACTCGGTCGTCACAGCTCCACACTCGGCTGTGTCTTAGCTTTTGCACTCTGTCGGGCTCATCACCACACTCGGCTATTCTTAAGCTTTGCACTCGGTCGGCTCGCTCCACACTCGGCTGTCTAGCTTTGCACACCGGTCGGCTCACTTCCACACTTCACTCGGCTAGTCTTAAGCTTTGCACTCGGTCGGCTCAGCTCCACACTACCAAACCCTCGGGCTGTCTTTAGCTAGCACTCGGGTCGGCTCATCTCCACACTCGCAGTCTTATCTTTGCACTCGTTGGCTCAAGCTCCACACTCGCTGGTCCTTAGATTGCTCTCGGTCGCACAGCTCCCACACTATCGGCTGTCTTAGCATTGCACTCGCTGTCTCAGCTCCACACCTCCGGCTGTCACAGCTTTGCACTCGGTCGGCTCAGCTCCACACTCGGCTGTCTTAGCTTTGCACTCGGCTGTCTCAGCTCCACACTCGGCTGTCTCAGCTCCAACACTTCGCTGTCTCAGCTTTGCGCTTGGTCGGCTCAGCTCCACACTCGGGCAGTCTTAGCTTTACACACGGTCACCTCAAGCACCACACTCGCTGTCACGTTCGGCCAGCACCACACTCGGCTGTCTCGTTCGGCTCAGCTCCACACTCGGCTGTCTCGTTCGGCTCAGCTCCACACTCGGCTGTCTCGTTCGGCTCAGCTCCACACCTGCTGTCCACGTACGGCTCAGCTCCCACACTCGCTGTCTCGTTCGGCATCAGCTCCGCAACTTCAGGTTGACATAGTTTTGCACTCGTCGGCTCAGCTCCACACTTCGCTGTCACAGCTTTGGCACTCGCGGTCGGCTCAGCTCCACACTTGACCGGCGGACCTTAGCTTTAAACTCGGATCGCTACCTCACCACAGCTCGGTCTTCCATGGTCGGCTTCAGCTCCACACTTTGCTGTCTCGGTCGGACTGCTCAGCTCACCTCCACACTGCTTCGCTGTCTTATTTTGCAATTGGTTGGCCAGCTCCACACTCGGCTGTCTCGGTCGGCTCAGCTCCACACTCGGCTGTCTCGGTCGGCTCAGCTCCACACTCGGCTGTCTTTGCACTCGGTCGGCTCAGCTCCACACTCGGGCTGTCTAGGCTTTGCACTCGGTCGCTCCGTCCTCCACACTCTGCTGTCCTTAGCTTTGGCTATGGACGGCATCAGCTCCACACTCGCTTGTCCACTTTGCGCTTGGTCGGACTCACAGCTCCACACTCCGGCCAGTTCTCGGTCGGCTCCTCTCCACACTCGGCTGTCTCACTCAGTCTCAGTGGTTATTATATGTGTCTGTGGATAGAGTTGATTGGGGCGGAGAGGTCGTGTGGTCCAGTTTTGAGTAAACCCTGATGCTCACAGAAACAGGAGGTTTTCCCCCCCTTGTGGTCACCGTGTATTGTTCTAGGCAGAGACAAGAGTTGGAGTGTTTCTGACCTCGGTGAGACGAGACGTGAGAGGTGACAAGGTGCGGTTGTCAGCTGCGGATAGTGGGGTGCCGCAATAATCCTATTAGAGACAACGTGGAGATGGTTAGAGGGCTGAGAGAGCAGCTGCTATGTATATACATATATACTCCTACCCCTGTACCTGATGCTCCTCTCACACGTACAGCGTCCTCAGCTGGTACCACACTGATAAGCTGCTGCACCTTATCCTGAATGAGGCTGTCACCACCAGGTCTCTGGTTAGACCGTCCCAAGCCCAGACTGCTCCCCGCCCTGCAAATAGCTTCTGACCATCACAGACTGCTTCCCCGTCAGCACATAAGGAAGGCTGCCTTCACCAGACCCCCCTGCTCCCCCCGCCCTGCACATAGGCGGCTGCCATCACCAGACTGCTCCCCGCCCTGCACATAGGCGGCTGCCATCACCAGACTGCTCCCCGCCCTGCACATAGGCGGCTGCCATCACCAGACTGCTCCCCGCCCTGCACATAGGCGGCTGCCATCACCAGACTGCT
>JAODAL010067719.1:0-17157 GCA_025379985.1 Phyllomedusa bahiana | reverse complement strand
TAAAGAAAAATCAAAGAATTCACAAGTTGGGGAGTGCAAATATTTTTTTTTTCCCTGTATGAGCAGGAACTGGCTCCGGTCTCCACTTTTTCTGCAACAAGAGGTGAGCTGAATTTTCCTTCATTTTTTTCACTAACTGCCTATTTATACACCATTCATGAAGCATTCAGTAATTCTAGGTTTAATTATATTTACATAGCGCATGTCTTTTATAGCATATATACTGCAAGTATAAGTTTTTTCCCAGTAGTTAATGGCTTAAAATACAAAAGCCTTTTATCATAAACTTTTATTCATGAGACATGTTTTTTTTCAAATAGAAAGAAGCACAGAAAAATACTTACAATACATTTATGAATTAATTGATGTTAGTAGATTTGAGCTTTTATTAGTGGTGAGCAAAATGTAGCTGAGTAGTTCTGTGTTCAGAGTAATAGGTAAGTTTTTCAAGGTCTAGAGCTTTTGTTCTAAGATTAATTTACAAAAAGATTATCTCATGCTCCCAATTTATGCCACAGTAGAAACCCTGATATAAAAAGGAAACCCGGAAAGAAAAAAAACCCCCATTAAATTCAAAATATTGATTATACAACACCAAAGTTAAATAAATAATACGAACAACAAAGATGATTTCATTACAATGACACCTGTAAAGGGATAGTCTATATTTTGCATCAAATAAACAGTTTTTGAATTGTATGGAGGGGCGGGAAAAATGGGGAAGCGTAAGAAGCGTAAAAACTCAAAGGGTAAGTTTCCCCAATACCAAAGTGTGTTTGTGGAAAAAATGGTTTTTGTATTACAAAAGTGGTCCAAGTAATTGTTGAATGAGATACCTATACCACAGAGAGGGCAAAAGCTCAAAAGATTTCTGTAGGCAAGTTGCAAAAAAAAAATTAAATGGGGGAAACAGGGCGGGGCAACAGAGTAGATCCGTAGAGAGCAAAAGAAGTGGCATCTTTGGTAACCCCAAATTTGATGACTCATTCGTTCTAAACAATGCTCTGTGGAATCAAATGATGAATGCCACACAACTCCAGGCACATAAGGGAGGTGGAGGCAACCCAAAGTGCCCCATCGACCATTCTTAACCCTTTTTACATCGATTTCATTGACGTGACCTTGGTTGCCTCTCCCTCTTTAAAGTCCTGGATTGTGTGACTTTTATGGGGTTCCGCGGGTTGTTTACAGTGAAGCGGTAACCCCTGTGATTAATAATGAAGTCCCTTCTTTGTTTCTGTGACTCTTCCATTCCATTGTATCCTGTCCCAACCTCTGATGAATCTGCGACACTATAATTTCAGTGGCTATTCTGTTGGAGCACTGCTTGGGGGATTTTGGATCAAACCCTATTGTGAATTTTTGCCATTAAAGTTCTTTTTTAGAGATAGAAAGTTGTGCAAAAAGGACTGATATAATGAACAGCTGGACATGTGTATTCTTAAGCTAAGAGGTGGTCTCATTTTGATTGCTTAAAAAATGTCAAGAAATGTTATGTTATCGAAATATTTTATGTGAAAAGGTGGTTGTTTTGTTTGAGTCCCTGTAGATATTGCTATTTTCAGTGCCTTGCGAAAGTTTGGGCCCCCTTGAATTTTTTAAATTTTTTGGCCAATTTTTTCAGGCTTCAAAATAAGTTTAAAAAAAAAAAAAATTTTTTGGGAAGAATCAAAACAAGGGGGGCCCACAATTTGTAAAAGTGGAAAAAAAATTTATTGGATATTTTAAACTTTTGAAAAAAAAAAAAAATAAAAAGGGGGGGGTGAAATTTTATTCGGCCCTTTACTTTCTATGCAGAAAAATCACTCCAAAAGTTCACCCCAAAAAGGACTGTTTGGTAAATAAAAACCCACCTGTTTTAAAATAAGTCTCCGTATAAATGCACCGCCGTGATAGTCTTGGTTTGTTTAATGCGCAAGACATCAGGAAGAAAAGGAACCACCAGGGAGGTCCATGATACTGTTGTGGGAAAATTTAAGCTGGTTTGGGTACAAAAGATTTCCCAAACTTTAAAAAATCCAAGGGGGCACTGTGCAAGCGCATATTGGGAAAAGGAAAGGGGTATCAACCACGCAAATCACAAAGCCCAACTTCCTTTTAAACTTTATCTCAAAAAAGGGGGAAGACTGTGGGGCAGCCAAGAGGCCCATGTTCATTGGATGAATGCAGGATCTACAGCGGGTGGGAGAGTTGTTCAAGGGCCAAAAAATCGGTTTCATTTCAAATTCCTTTTTTGGGAAAAGGTGGCAAGAAAAAAAGCCTTTCTCAGAAAAATCCATAAAAAATTGGTTTTTAAAAAATTTGCCACAAGCCACCTGGGAGAACAAAAAATTTTGGAAAGAAAATGCTTGCTAGGTTAAACAAAAACAAACTTTTTGGGCCCCAATCAAAACGATTGTTTGGTGTAAAAAGCAACACAGCTCATCCCCTTTAACACTCCATCCCCATGTCCCCAAAGGTGGGGGGAGCATCATTTTTGGGTGCTTTTCTTAACAGGGACAGGGAAGGTGGTTTTTAAAATTTATGGGAAGATGGAGGAGAAATCAGAACCCATTTGGAAGAAAACCTGTTGGAGTCTGCAAAAGACATGAGACTGGGACGGAGATTTTTTTCCAAAAAGACAATGATCACAAACAAAACAAATCTACAATGGAAAGATTTAAAAATAAAATCTAGGTGTTGAAGGGCCAAGTCACAGTCCGACCTGAAACCAATTTTAAAACTGTGGAAAAAGCTGAAAATGCTGTCACAAAAATCTCCTCCAACCTCACTGAGCTCCAGCTGTGCGCCAAGGGAAAAATGAGCAAAAATATCAGTCTCTAAAGTGCAAAACTGACAGACATACCCCAGGGGCTAAAAGTATTTTAACCTAAAGGGGGGAATAAATTTTTTTTTGCCCGCCTCACTTTTTTTTTTCCATTTTTTTTTTTTACAAAAGTTTAAAAAATATGCAATAAATTTTGTTTTTTTTTCCACTTCCCCAATTGTGGCCCACTTGCCAATACCTTCGCAAAAGGGATGTACATATGTGTATATAAATTTTAATATTTATAAAATATAATTTTTTAATATATATATATATAATAGTATATATTTAAAATATAAAATATTATATATATATATAATATATATATTTTATATATATATTATAAAAAGAATGAACTTTTTAAAGGGAAAAAAACATATCAAAAACTACATATAGCAACTACATACAGTCACTACTACAGTAAACATGTAATGAGAAATTTTTGGCAAGAAAAAATATCCCTTTAAAAAGAAATGCCTGTAAATTATTGAAAGTGTGTTGTATGGAGGAGCAAGAAAAGATTTCCAAAGAGCTAAACCCCCTAAAGGCCGCTCTGTTGATATGACATAAAAGGTTAGGAACACTGTTGCATAGGGGTTTTTTTATGTGTTGAGATGATCAAAATTTCCCTGGGACCCTACAAAAGTATACATTGGGCACGTGAGCATCAAAAATGAACCATAGACCAATTCAAAAAGGCAGCCTGGCCTGTTTTTTCATGTTTTCTTTTGCATCATGTGATTAGTCCGATGTGTGTGTATCGCTTACCTGAGAAATACATGGTACAAAGATGCCTTATAGGAAAAAGACAAGCCAGTGGAGGCAATATGAAAATTTGCTGCTGGGAAACCTTCTGTCCTGGTATGTACACCCCTTAATGAGAATGGTATTACCTAGTGACTTCTTCCAGCAGGATATTGTACCCTGCATTACTGCAAAAATCGTACTGGAATGGTTGAAGGAACTCGAGACTTTAAAGTTATGACTTGGCCTTTTGAGTCTCCAGATCACAATCCACTAGAGCTTCTGTGGGATGTAGTGAAAAGAAAAAGTCTGATCCATGAGTGTTCCACATGTAACCTATCGGACTTAATGGGTTAAAGGATCTACTGCTAATAGCTTGGGGCAAGATTCCAGAGGACATTTTCAGAGGGTTCGTTCATGCATTGATGGGTCAGAGATGCTGGCTGCTTTGGCTGCACAAGAGAGACTTGCACAATATAAGACAGCAAGTTTAATTAATAGATAGATAGATAGATGGATAGATAGATAGATAGATAGATAGATAGATAAATAGATAGATAGATAGATAGATAGATAGATAGATAGATAGATAGATAGATAGATAGATAGATAGATAGATAGATAGAGTGAAGGAAATAATTATTTTATCCCTGGCTTTATTTGCATTTTGCTGAGAGAAATTAGTATTTGATCCCTCTGGCAAACAAGATTTAATACTTGGTGGCAAAACTCTTGTTGGCAAGCACAGGAATCAGACATTTTTTGTAGTTGATGATGAGGTTTGCACACATGTCAGGAGGAATCTTGGTCCACTCCTCTTTGCAGATCGTCTCCAAATCATTAAGATTTTGAGGCTGTCGCTTGTCAACACGGAGATTCAACTCCCTCCATAAGTTTTGTATTGGATTAAGGTCTGGAGATTGGCTAGGCCACACTTTGACCTTAATATGCTTCTTTTTGAGCCACTCCTTTGTTGCCTTGGCTGTATGTTTTGGGTCTTTGTCTTGCTGGAAGACCCAGCCACGACCCATTTTAATGTCTTGGCGGAGGGAAGAAGGTTGTCACTCAGGATTTTACGGTACATAGCTCCATCCATTCTCCCATTGATGCAGTGAAGTAGGCCGGTGCCCTTAGCAGAGAAACACCCCCAAAACATAATGTTTCCACCTCCATGCTTGACAGTGGGGACGATGATCTTTGGAAAAATTTGCTGTTTTCAAAGTTCAAAAATTTCTGCGTGTAAGACAGATAGTTATTCCACTCAAAATAATTTAAAACTAGCATCTACCCTATGTCTACTATAGGTTGGAATCATTCTTTAACTGTTTTTTTTTTTTTAACAACATTAGAGGGCTTAGAAATTTCAGTCCAGTTCTGACGTGGCTTTGAGGGGAATGTATGTTAGACACCCCTATAAATGACCCCATATAAGAAACTAGACCCCTTAAAGTATTTTAAAAAAGCATTTAGGAAGTTTGTTAACCCACTGGGTGTTTCACAGAAATTAAAGTGGAGGTGAAATTTCCAAATTTCACTTTTTTGAAGATTTTCAATTTTTATCCATTATTCACTGAAACACGGTAGATGTGACCAGGTAAATGAAACTCAACATCAATTCCCCAGATTCTGAAATTTTTAGAGATATCCCATATGTGGCCCTGGTGTTTTATTTGGCTAAACCACAGGCCTCAGAATAGGAGGAGCACCTACTAGAATTTGGGGTCTCATTTTCAATACAGTTTATATAGGCACCATTACAGGTTGCAGACACCCTAAGGTGCTAAAACTTAATAAACATGTCGTATTAGCAAAGCCCCCAAAGTAGCAGAATAGGTAAAACCTTTTAGAAGTCGCCCCATTTTGAACTCAACACCCCTCATGGATCTCATCTAGAGGTATATTGTGCATTTTGGGCGCACAAGTGTTCCATAGTTTTTTTTCAGCATTGGGCCATGAAAATGGGGTGGGGGGAGAAACACAGTTCTGCCATTTTTTGGGCTTCACTTTTACAGTGTTTTTTTTATTTTTGACAGCGGTCACCGTGTGCTAGCTTACTCAGAAGGTCAATACGATTACAGCGATACCCAATTTGTATTTTTTTTTATTATACTGCTACAGCATGATCGCTGCTGCTGTGACGACGAAAGTAATACATCACAGTAGCTAAGGGGTTAATCACGGGTGATGCGGCAAGATGCCAGCAGTAATATACCGCTGGTCCCATGTCACGATCTTGCAAGCTTTGATTGTGAGTTTGCAAGATCGCCATGACGTACCCATACATCAAATTGTGGGAACCCCTTCCTGACCATGACGTATAGGTACGTCAAATGTCAGTAAGGGGTTAACACCAGAATACTGACAAGCAAGGTCAAGCAGTCTAACATTTGATCTTCAGAATGGGTCTGCCAGTTGTGGAATTTTCCCTAGAAGCTTTTGCCCAGTAGTGTAGCTAGAACTTTTGTTGCCCAGGCTGTTGCTAAGTTTTCTGACCCTATTTACAGACCACACCTCCACTTTTCAAGCCAGACCTCTTTTTGACAGATCCTTCTTGACACCCATGAATAATAATTAGCACTAAAACTTTTTTACTTTTCTAGCAATGCAGCTATGTAAGAGCTTTTTATATGCGGCATAAGTTTACATTGTCCTTGGTATAATGTTGGGATTCATATGATTTTTTTGATCACTTTTCATTCTATTTTGTTATGAGGCTGGATAAAAAAGGTAACTGTAGCAAGGTTTTTATTTTTTGTGGTGTATACTGTATGGATTAATACCATAATAATTTTGTAGATTGGATTTTTACGAACACGGGCATACCTTTTATCCATTAAAAAAAAGATTATAAAGTATTTTTTTATTTGGGAATTAGGGATTTTTTGTTTTTTTAACTTGTTTAAAAATGTTTAATTATTTGCTTTTTACTTTCTTTGTTTTTTAGTCCCAATATAAGACTAAACTATGTGATTGCTAGTTAGCTTTTATAATACATAGCAACATATCACTGTATTGCTATTTATTACAGTGTATTTGACAGGCAGCCTATTAGACTCTGTTTGTTGTGGAGCATAGTGGGCAGGGGCGTAGCTATAGAGGCTCCAGCGGTAGCAGTTGTTACCGGGCCCTCCAGTCTGCCACATAAGAAGACACCAGTATTGTAAATGGCATATGGTAGATGGGGGCCCCCATTTCACTTTTTGCACCAGGGCCCAAGAGCTTGACGTTACGCCTCTGATAGTAGGCTTCTGTATATTTTTTGGCCTCCAGTTGCCATGGTAACCATGAGCATCCTGCAATCAATTTTCCGGTGTTGCCATGGGTGACAGAAGGAGCCCTCTCCTTCTGTTAGCCCACTAGATGCAGTATCTATAGGGTTAAATGGTCAGGATCAGAGTTAGTTCTTTTCCCGGCCGCTACAGCAGAAGTCCAGCTGTACATTGCAGCCGGCCCCTGCTGTGGATGGTGTTGGCACCGCTCCTGAGCCCACACCATCCAATCGGCATACACGATGCCCAGGAGGCTTGTCAACTCTCACAGTGATCCTGGAGAGTAAGCAAGTGTGCTGTTCCACCTGGGGCAGAGTGGCCCTCTCCACGTCTCGCTAGCTAAGCCACTGCTGTGTTCTCCCAAGTTCCAGCCACAGTCACCAAAATAACAGAAGACCAGTCATACAGCTCAATTTGAAATTTGTGGGTGCGTGGTTTTTATTTTCAATAAGCTGAAAAATCATCAAGTAAGACAAGATAAAGGTAAATATCACTTTCAGGTTGTATTCTGCTGTAGATGTATTACTAGAGCACCTCATATGTATTACAAATCTAGCCATTGATTTGTTGTCTGCATATTCTATCTTCTAGTGGATATTGTTAAACATGAGTCATTTTATATTGTTCTGTCATATTTAAGAAAAGAATAGTATGAAATGGAGCTTATTTCCATTAGTAAATGTAGTTCATCAACCCCTGTGAGGATATAAACTTCTTGCTGAGGCGCAGATCTACAACATCTGTGATTCTCTAATTCCATGTACTGTAGAAATGTCAGATGGCATAAGGCTTTAGTGAAGTCAAGTATAGGGCAGTGGATGTGTTTAGTCATGCAATGTGCTCACTAAAATGACAGAAAAGATGACAGTAAAAAGAATAAAGTTTCACACCTGGAGAATCACAAAATTGACCAACGATGATACCTCCATTAGCCAGGCACCTAACCTGCTCTTATTCAGGAAGTGGATTTTTACTCATGTCATACATTTACAATGATTTTACGTAAAAGTCGTAAAACATAAAAGAAGCAATGCCGGATCATTATAATTATACCTAGAATAAAGGTAACATTTTAGTAATGTCAGGCAGTGAATTATGTCAATTTAAACCACAAAAACACAGTAGCATAATTGCTATTTTTCCATTCCTAAACCACCAAAAAAGTTAATGTCTTATGTTCCTCAAACTGGTTCTCTGAAGAAATATATAATTTTTCCTGCAATAAAACAAGTCCACACATGGCTGCATTGACATAACATTTATAAATCAATGAGTTTCTACAGACCCATGGGATAAAATTTACTTTCTACAGTTCTCTAAATGTGTCAACACAAAAGCGAAATTATTACTGAAGGTTTTAATGTCAAAATATACTTGGTACATGAGGGGTTATTATATACATGATACACAGGGTCAGGGCCGCCAACCGAAATTTCAGGGCCCCATACAGCTGAAGCACCTGGGCCCCCCATGTAAACCCCGCCCCAGCAACCCGATTCGCCCCGCCCCCAGCAAAAAAAACGGCCTCTCGGACATAAACGCGCCCATTTTACCACATAATACAGTGTGCAAAAAAGTAACTGTATCTGTGTAGTACAATAGCAAGAGAGTTCACCAATGTCTGTCTGTCTACACATATCATAGACACAGGACTAAGTAGCTCCATCCATATCCCCACCAGCCCACATACAATATCCGCTCCCCCACCACCAGCCCACATACAATATCCGCTCCCACCACAGCCCACTTACAATATCCGCTCCCCCACCAGCCACATATAATATCCGCTCCCCCCACCAGCCCACATACAATATCCACCCCCCACCAGCCCACATACACTATCCCCCTCCACCCGCATACACTATCCCCCTCCATGTTTCCCTTGGTCACGCACCTCACCACCTTCTAAAATAAACACCAGCAAGAAAGTAAGTGTACCTCCTATCACAGGGTCAATCAGGGACACATGTATGCTGGCATTATACCAGCGCCGACATAACCTACAACACCACCACATAGAGGTCCAACACCAGCTCAGGTATAACCTACTACACCGCTATATAGAGACCACAGAGAGGTCAGATACCAGCTCAGGTATAACCTACAACACTGCCATATAGAGACTACATAGAGGTCAGACACCAGCTCAGGTATAACCTACAACATCATCACATAGACACCACATAGAGGTCAAACACCAGCTCAGGTATAACCTACAACACCGCCATATAGAGACCACATAGAGGTCAGACACCAGCTCAGGTATAACCTACAACACCACCATATAGAGACCACATAGAGGTCAGACACCAGCTCAGATATAACCTACAACACCGCCATATAGAGACCACATAGAGGTCAGACACCAGCTCAGGTTACATCACATTACAGTGAATACAGCACTGATCCAATATAGAAGTAACATAACCGCTGAATCAGGGACTCACCAGAGAGTCCTATCTGAGGAGTCGTTCTCTTCTCTTGAGTCGTTCTTATTCCCTTTTCTTCTGCATCCATTCCACACCGCCATGATGACTTGTCCCGGCCACAACTCATCCCTGCAGAAATTACACACAAATCTTAGAATCCTCAATTTTCAAGCATTTCTTTACCTATTCCCACCTCTGTACAAACTTCCCAGGGGTGGGAGAGCGGGTACAAGCCATAACTTACAGGTCTAGTATCCTAAGGGGTTGGAGGGTGGGGAGAGGACTAACCCCCTGCAGATAATGCTACAGCTATGGGCTGCTCCCCTAACAATTATATTACCAGGTACGTAGACAAATGGGCAGGGCCCCAGGTAATTAGATAGGCACTATTTAGGTAGGTAGACACCCGCCGGATAAGTTGGTCGGCCAGCCCCAGGTAGGTTGGGGGGTACCGAGCCATGAGTCCCCTTTAGTTTGTAGGCGGTCAGGGCCCTCCTTTAGAGGTTAGGTAGAGTCAGGGCCCCCCTTTAGAGGTTAGGCAGCGTCAGGGCCCCCCTTTAGAGGTTAGGCAGCAGCAGGGCCCCCTTTAGAGGTTAGGCAGCAGCAGGGCCCCCCTTTAGTTGTAGGCAGCAGCAGGGCCCCCCTTTAGTTGTAGGCAGCAGCAGGGCCCCCCTTTAGTTGTAGGCAGCAGCAGGGCCCCCCGTTAGTTGTAGGCAGCAGCAGGGCCCCCGTTAGTTTTAGGCCGCAGCCAGGGCCCCCTTTAGATATAGGCCGCAGCCAGGGCCCCCTTTAGATATAGGCAGCAGTCAGGGCCCCCTTAGATATAGGCAGCAGTCAGGGCCCCCTTTAGATATAGGCAGCAGTCAGGGCCCCCCTTTAGATATAGGCAGCAGTCAGGGCCCCCTTTAGATATAGGCAGCAGCCAGGGCCCCCTTTAGATATAGGCAGCAGCCAGGGCCCCCCTTTAGATATAGGCAGCAGCCAGGGCCCCCTTTAGATATAGGCAGCAATCAGGGCCCCCTTTAGATATAGGCAGCAGTCAGGGCCCCCTTTAGATATAGGCAGCAGTCAGGGCCCCCTTTAGTTGTAGGCAGCAGACAGGGCCCCCTTTAGTTGTAGGCAGCAGCAGGGCCCCCCTTTAGATATAGGCAGCAGTCAGGGCCCCCTTTAGTTGTAGGCAGCAGCAGGGCCCCCCTTTAGATATAGGCAGCAGTCAGGGCCCCCGTATATATAAAAAAAACCCCAAATCAGTCACTTACCTGAGCCTCGCTCCCGCTCCCGGCCGTGCTCCCGCCGGCTCCTGCCGCCCTGGGATAGGCGGAGCGGTGAAGTGACGTCACCGCGCCGCCTACGTCAGCAGTAGGGGCCGGCGCCCGGCAGACTGAAGGCCTAACATCTTCAGCCTGCCGGGGAGATCAGCGGAGCGCAGCGCTAGTGGACACCGCGCAGCCCCGGGAGTCGGGGACATCAGTCCCCAACTCCCGGGCCGGTCTCTGAGCCCTCGGGACGTAGGGCCCGGGCGTTCAGAGACCGGATGCGCGGCCGGGCCCCGGGGAGCGACGGCACTGCCTCCGGGGCCCGCAGGAGCTCGGAGCGACGGCACTGCCGCCGGGCCCCGCTCTGCCGTGAGGAATAAGGGGGCCCGCTTGCCGCGGGCCCCCTTATTCCACCGGGTCCCATACGGGAGTACCGGTTGTACCCCCTGTATGGCGGCCCTGCACGGGGTATAAGGGTATTCAATGAACAGTCGTAGATTGTAAAGGGAAACATATGTCTCATCTGTCCACCTTGTATCAACATCCTCTAGACATGCCACAATTCTCTGTATGGAGAACCAAAAAGGGTTTTGCCACAAAGTAAAATTGACGTGGGAAGTTTGTAAATTAAATAATAAACATTTTCACCATTCATCATTATTAAAATTCTGGACCGTTTTTGTCTTAGCTGCTCCTTTAGTGATCCATTGTTTACAGCTCGTCTCCAGGGGATACGACCAGGGCTGAGAACTTCTCAGTCATGGTCGCACATGCTCAGTCATCACCTCTCCTCTCAGGCAGCTACAGAGTGTTCAAACCCCAGGTGCTGTCATTCCACTCCCGTCCTCTGTACTCCTTAGTAATTAGTCAAACAGTACAAATAAATTAAAAAAAGAAATCTTAGTCAGGTTTGTGCATTGATAAAGAGAAATAAGATCCACAGGTTTGGTTCCTGCAGAGATTTGAACCGAGGACCCTTGTGCCTGGAGGCAAAATTTTTACCTCTGAGCTACAATGTAGTTACTTACAGTTCTACACATAAACAGATCTTTCTTTGACTAAAAAGAGGAAAGGCCTGGTGATGTCATCCTGCTGGGTCACATGGTATGCAATTCAAACAAATCCCACACAGAGCTGAAGAGCTGGATGCAGGAGGTATGAAATGGGATCGTGGCAAGACCCCTTTAAGTCTTGGTCTTCTTCAGACTCCAGATGAAACCGTTGGGCCTCAGTATTTAGAATGATACAAAAATAATAGATGGTTGGCAACAGCTATGGGGCAAAGACTAGTCAAAAGACTAACCATCCTTTTGGATTTGAGATGCTGAACTCCATAAATCAATATTATTGCTGCTCTTTGGGTGAATTCACACAGTTTTTCTACTTCCCATTCCAGCTGTTTCTCATTTATTCTAAAAGTAATGGAAAAGCAGCTTGATGTTAAGTAATTATGATAGCAAAGTGAATACCGAGTACAATGTACGATTATATGAATAGGACACCTTCTGGCAGAATTTGAGAAAATAGCACTTAAGATATTTGCTGTCATATTCAGCAACCAGTCACGAGGCCCACAACTAGCCACTATCGATTCTGTAACTATAAAACAAAGAAAAGACATTTAAGCTGGAAGTTTCTGTTGTTGTTTATTACCTACAAATAATGGAGGGGTTATAAACATTTAAAAAAACTACTCCAAGACAGAAATGTAAGTAAAGTATAGGAGAATTGTATGTATCAGTCTTTAAATAAACCACTTCTGTGTATTGAAAATGGTTAGGCTTCATTTTTCTGCCTTTCTGTCTCTAAGATTTTGCTCAAACATTCAGCTTTTTAGATTTCAAAGTCAAATGATCATAATTTGAGGACGACTATTAAGGAAAAACTGAAACTTCTCCTCGTTTTAAATCCATTTAAGGATTTGGCTTCAAAAAACTGCATCTAAAAAGCTGAAGGTTTGCATAAAGATTTATTTCAACCATTAGGGTGTGTTTACACGATGTTTGTTAAATGCGTATTTGGGTAAGTTTTATGTTCTGACAAACGGACCCCAATACGTAGTTAACAATGTTCAAGTGTGCTTTGCATTGATTTCAATGTAAAATACAAATGTTTTTCATTGCGTCAGACAGATTCGTCAAAGAATTGACATGCCACTTCTTAATCCGTTTAACATATTAAAAAGGCAATAGAAACTATAGGGATACATTTCTGCAGTCCATAAAACATATCCAAATTGGTATGTTTTGGTATGCTTTTGACACAATACGTTTTACGTATTGAGAAAACGTATCCAAGACGCCATCTGCACATACCCTTATAGTTTTATTCAAACAATGTCAGACTGCTTTCATCTAACAATTGTTAGTGCTTAAACACACATACATAGACACAAATGACCATTCCTTGACAGATCTGTCCCTAATAAAAGATTATTTATCCTGTGCCAGATGTCATTGAACATATATGGCCATTTTGAATGACTGTAATGGCCAATATGGACTAAAATGTATATGGCTGCATCAGAATAATGATAATTCACCAATCGTTTGTTCAACAGTTGCTCAATTAGCAACCTACTTCTAATTTACTCACCTTATCGCAGCAGGAAGTAACAGCACAAATTGTCATCAGCTGAATAAATCTATCTTACTAGTTATATTCATGCTCGGACTGGACCAGAGGGAAGAAGAGGAAACCTTCTGTGGTCCTCTGGGTATGGTGGGCCCCTTTCACGGAGAAAGACAGAGAAAAAGAGACAGAAAGAGGCAAAGTGTAAGAGTCATATGCAGTTCTGTACAGTAGCTGTAGAATACACCCTAAGAATATACTCTAATGGTGGGCCCCAAAACTCAGATTTACTGGTGAGCCCCAGATATCCAGTCCGATACTGGATATACTAGAAGATAAACAAAGTTCTTTCTCTCTGTAAGGCTAAGTTCACATGGCTAATTGCAGGGCGTACAGTACGTCCCGCAATTACGGCAGGTGTTCACATACTCCCGCGATGCGAGGGGGTCAGCAGCCCGCCGGCCCCATTGACTGTCACTACTCGCGGCACATAAGCGTTGTGAATAAATTACATGGTACTTATCTTCCCGTGTGGCGTATTGTACGGCCGGGGAGAGGAGGCGTAATCAATAGTTCTCTATTAGAACTGTGGATTACCGTAATGACTGGGGCGCATTTCGCTTGTATTAGAGCGCAGTACGCCACGAAATATGCTGCGAAATGCGCCCCAATTTAACCCATGTGAACATAGCCTAAGCTGATAAAGCTCTACTAACACTACTGTTATGGTTTGCACTAGAATTAAAACGATGGCAGCACTGCTGTATCTGCTAAACGATGGATACTAAATGTGCCCAATGGCCTTCATTGACTTATAATGGGGTCTGTCAGGTTACCCCATATTGTGGAATCTATTGTTTTGACAGCATTCTGCACTATTCTTCCCATCAAATCCAATAAAACAATAAGTTGAGTTTAAAAATGAAGCCTCTAACCCTTGTGTGAACACAACCTAAGCCCCTATGTTTTGTTATCCCCTTCTAGTAAGTTAGCACAGACGTATCTAATAACTTATTCATAAATGCATATTAACAATGGAGAAAAAGTGAATCAATGTTTTCTCTCTATAAACAAACACTCTGGAAGACAATAAATGATTGGATTATTTATCTCTGATGTCCTTACTGCACAGTACCTTTTGTGAAATGTCTTTTATAATGTTCCCACTGGTTTCCTGTACTACATAGCGTAATATAATGATGAAGTATTCAGGAAGAGATAAGAAGTCAGGCAGAAACATTGAGCAAGTGTACTGCATTCATTGGAAGATAGTAGCCAATTTACGTCTATTGGCCCAAGGTCAATGTTAATGAAATCTACATTATGTTTGCTGACAAACAGAAAATGACAGTTTAATATAATATTGTAAACAAGCTGTCAAATACCCAACTGATTACTTACTATACTTGTTAAATGTTCATGCACATAATACAAATTGGAAGCATATATAATTTTTTATATAATAAATATTAACTAATATAGATTTAAATCCTTAGATATATGTCTATATCCCCTTAAGCCGAACACCTGAAAAGTAGTTAATGACAAGAACATTTTTTTTGTTTTTGCCTTCTTGCGTTTAAAACAGTTGTAACTTTTTATTTTTTCAATGACGCAATTTTTATGAGGGCTCGTTTTATTCGAGACAAGTTGTACTTTATGGGGAAATAGTTTAAATTCGCTTATAAATAATTGCAGATTTTTTTATTTTTTTAAAAAAAATTTTTTAGCTTTTTTAAAATTTTTTTTACACCATTCATATTTCACACTAAATATCTGTTAGATTAATTCTACGGGTTATTACGGTCGTGTGGATACCTAATATGTGTAGGGTTTTTTTGTGTGTGTAATATATGCACAATTATTTTTTATTAAATTTTTTTTATTTTATTATTTATTTTTTTATTCATTTTTTTTTACACTTTTTCTGTTTTTTTTTTTATTTTTTTTTTAAATCCCATGAAGGGAGAATGTTTTACATTTTTTTTTTTTAAACACTTGTAACGTATTAGCATATTCATATATGCTAATACATTCTAATCTGTGTCACTTTGACACAGGCAGTGATCTGGACGCACATAGGCGTCCAGGTCCTGGCTTGTTTACACAGACAGCTGGGGGCCCCTCTAGGTCCCAGAGCTGACTGTGGAGACGTTCCCGGGCTCTGTCGGGTCACCGGGTGATCCGATCACCCGACAGAGCAGGGGATCCCCTTTGATGCGCTGCGTAACGCACCGCGCAATCAAGGGTTTAAAGCATGGGTTGCCCGGGGGTTTCTCCGCTCCCCGATGCTTGCGGGGATGCTCTGGGACAGGGCTGTGTAGTACAGCCCTGATCCCAGCGCAGCTGCGGCGCCGGGCGCCGCAAAGTCCGATGTCTGCAGCGACGTCTAAAGACGTCGCTGCAGAAGAACGACCTGAAATGCCCGCCGTCTAAAGACGGTGGGCGGTCGTTAAGGAGATATCACAGTGGTCCTCTGCAGCTACTCATATAGAGGGACACATGCTGGATCTAGTTTTTGCCCATCTCTGCACCCTAATATCTTAAACTTTATTCATCCCATGTCAGTTCATAATCTGTTCACTTTCCCTCCCCTTTTCAATCAACTTTTCCTTCAGTGCAAAAAACTACCAAATCCTTGCAGGAACCTTCATAGTCTTGATACTCAAACACATCTGATTTTCTTCCACGTCTCTCTACCATATCCGCACTTCATGACACTGAGAAGCAGCACAATCACCTCTGCTTTTGACTCGGTTGCCCTTCCCATGCACTATAGAACTTGCCAAATCAACAGGCAACCTTGCAGTGCTGGAAGAAAACCCACTCCACAGAAGACTTTCACAAATGCAAACACTCCTCAATTTCAAGTCTGCACTCACTTCTGCCAAGCAAGATGGGTTTGTATCTTTCATATCCTGTCTCACAACCCTAAACAACGATTTAAAACCTTCAGTTCCCTACTCCGTCCCTGGTGCCCCTTCCCTCCTCACTCATCTCAGCTGAAGATTTTGCACAAACTTCAAAACCTACATTGACAACATCAGAGAGAGTTTTCACCTACAGTCCCGTCAACCCATCTATACATCTGCACAATGCTCTTTTCCCATTTATGACAAGCTTTGCACATTTCTCTCTAAATCCTACTGCGCGAGCTGTCCTCTCGACCCTCCACCATACCATCTTATCCCTAACCTTAACACTGTAATTATCCCAGCCCTAACCCATATATTCAACCTATCGCTAAATTCTGGCATCCAAACATGCAGTCACCCTACTCTCAAGAAGTCATCTCTTGACCCGTCCTCTTAACTCAACTATCTCCTCACTCTCTACTGCCATTTGCCTTAAAGCTCCTCAAGCAACATGTACTGTATATTTTGAACCATCTTTCCATCTTTCATTTAACTTGCTTCTTGATTCAATGTAGTCTGGTTTCCAACCCTACCACTATACCAAAACTGCCCTTAGTAAAGTCACCAATGACTTCTATCTCCTTCCGCCTCCATTGTAGATTGTAGGCTATAATGGAGTGCTGTTATTATTTATTGTAGAACACCATTCATTCCAGGGCGCAGTACAAGTCAAGGGGTTAGATAGCTCATATAAGACCAGGACAAATACAACAATAACACTAAGTAACAAAATGATGGGGAAGGAGAGAGAACCCTGCAGCCAGAGCTTACAATCTACAATGGAGGATGAAGGAGACAGAAGTCATTAAGTTATTATGTCATTGGTGACTTTAGTAAGGGCAGTTTTGGTACAGTGTTGTGGTTGGAAACCAGACATATTATATATTATCATATAGCTATGATAGAAAGGTGTTATAACACATAGTGCATCATAGCTTGCTGAATATGCTAAGGGCTTGCATAGCCACACACCTGTTTAAACTGCCATGCTGATCTTATCTACCATATAATTTTGCCTACAATGAGCATCAAGCCTGAGCCATGGAGCATTTCCAAACAATATATTGCTATTTATGATAAAAGCCTAGTCACATATTGGGACTATAAATAAAGAAAGAAGTAAATGAAAAAATGGTTAAAGAAATGAAAAAAAAAACCCAAAAACCA